>JABUQX010062231.1:15000-88512 GCA_015478945.1 Trachelipus rathkii
AATATTATAATATTTACCAGAAAACATATATTTAACCTTTACTAGTTAAAAAAAATGCACGCTCCATTACTTGGATATATTATATATTATATAGTATATTAATATATATAATATATATATATAATACTGATTAATATATATATATATTTATATAATGTTATGTCTTATATAGTTTATATATATAATATAATATATTATAATATTAATATATTATATACTATATGATATATATATATATATATATATATATTATATATATATATATATTATACATATATATATATTAATATATATATATATAATAGATATATAATATATCATACTATATAATATAATTTATATATATATATATATATATATTAATATACTTTATATAATCTATATATATATATATATGATATATTATATTAATTAATATATAATATATAATATTATTAATATAGATATATTTAAATTATATATTAGATATATATAATATATAATATATATATATATTAATTAATTATATATATACTATATATTATTAATATAAAAAAATACACCTGTTCTTAGCCCTCCAGATTGATGGAGTTTATAGGGTGCTAATAGCATACACCGGCATAATCAGAAAAGTGTAGCAGAAGGAATTTATATTACCGCATAAGTTCGTAACAAGATATATATACAAAGTACCCAGCTACTGTAATACGCTCAATTTAGTTAAATTGAACTCCTTTAAGAGGTAAGAGAATACTCTAGTTAATATATATATGTATGATAAAGAAAATAAATCCATCACCTAGGGCTTCGCGGGATGCGGATAGCGGACCCACTATGTGCATTATTACTCATTCAATGTTTAGAGGCAATTCAATATTACCTAGTTATTTGACCCTCATACCTTAAGTATCAGTTGTAAGTGCGCAAACTCCATGCTATACTCCCATTATAGGTGAATTTAATAGTCATATAATTATTGGTGATAAGATATGATATTAATGGTGTGTTATATTATATAATATAGGATGAGTAGGACCTCAATGTGTTGCTAAGTAAGTATATAGGGCTTACAATATTTTTCTCTCCATACTTTACAGAAAATCCATCGCCAACCTACCACCACATATTATGGGTTCTATATATATACTTATGGCTTCATCCTAACTTAACACCAATATGTACTATTATCATCACCTTTTTCTTTATAGTTCTTAATTTATAGACACGCTGCACATCATTACTGGGTGAAGCGTCGTAATCTTTGGATCTCTTTTAGGTTAATGTCTACTTTTCTTAAAACGGTGTTGGGATTTTTCTTTGATCCAGGCGGATTTTGAACATATTCATATAACTCCACAATTTTACGACAACGTTAGGAAGCACAAAACCAAAAGTTTCCCCTCTGCTTTCTCGGATCTGTGAACAAATCACGACATTATTCGCATACTTAAACAACAGACCGAAACGGCTGCTGCGATTGGCAACAAGCTTTAACACGACCCTTATCAAATCTCGGAAATTCACCAGGACAAAGATAAAACTCTTTTATCACTGACTGATTTCCTGCATTTCCGTTCGACGTGAACTTTGCACTCAAATGCATTGCCTGACTCGATGCGGACTCCATGAGGTCAAACGCATAGAAATGATATACCCACATTCCGATGGCATCAAACAAACAGCTTACTCTAAAAAATTTTGATCCTCACATTAGTTAATATATATATAACAATACCTTACCGAACTCGCATACTACAGTATTATTATTCTTATCCATTAATTCATCCCCGTATTAAAATAACATCATCATAATATTAAAAATATCGCCTGAACTTCACAATCTCTCAAAATTAGTTACTCATATATAACCCCTAAATAGTAATCATATATTAATAACAAGTATTACTACTCTACTGCTCAATAAATTGCTATATTACTGCACTAATAACCTATTATATAATATAACATAACATATAGGAGAGGAAACATATATGACTTATTACTATATATCATCGATACTATAATACTCAAATCAATCAATAGTTATAACTACCACTAACTAGGTATATAATCTCGAATAACTTTCAGCTTCTCAACCTATTTTCTCATCTATGAAGTTCATATTCTATAGACCTTGTACACAATATTCATATATATTAATATCGTATAGCTATAATTATATACTATACGACTATATATATAAAACTATACTATATAATTAGAAATACCCCCTATAGGTATATAATATAATATGACTCAACCAATGATTTAATCACATATGAAATATAGGTATTATAATATTATTAATATTATGCTATAGTATTATGAACTAATACATATATAACCTCATATATTAGCCCTACTATCTATCCTAGTATAAGTATATTCTATATATATTAATATTTGGTATATTATTGATATTATATATTATATATATCATACTAAATAATTAATATGAATAAATGTAAAAGCTAAACAATAACGATACGTTATATATATATATACACTTATATTATATATATCTTTAGGTAGAATAATTATACAGAGATATATATATATATATATTTCTGTCTCTTTGTATGATATATTTTGACCTTTAATTATATATATTATATATTTCATATATATTAACCAACTATAATACTGAACAATATTAGCTAGCGCGGACATTAACTACAATAAACAAATATTCAAAAACTTAAGACATGGATAATGATATACCATAGTGAATATAACTACCTAATAACCCCTACATTCTCCTAAACATAACCATTCTACTCACCCTCTACCCCCACTCATCACTCTATTTTTACTCAAACATATATTAAAATCAAAACTTTCATTATAATAAATATATTAATAAATTAACTATTTTTCTTCTTAAACTCCTTTATTCTCAATTTTTAATTATTTATATATTTTAGTCTTTTGTTTATACATTATATATAATCATAACTCATATCATATATATTAAATCAGCATCTGAAGTTATGAGTAAGTGTAGACCTACCTATATACTATACCAACTCAATATATAATATATTACATTATATTCCTCTATATATATTTATCTCTGGTCGCTAGTTTGGCTTCCGTAAAGAATGTTCGTCTGAAGTAATTTTTATATGATTAATATACGTCATTACAAGAAATTTATAACATCATTATATACAACAACAGTTATATATATATATACTATATACTAATTATATTATATATTTCTATAATTAATATAATTTAGCTAGTATACTTAATGCATTTAAATACATACTTATAAATATGTATTTATATATATTATATATATATATTATATAATAACTATTTATATATATATATATATTACTTTTATATATATATATTATATTTATTATATATTAATATAATATTAATAATATATATAATATATTATATATATATATTATATATATTATATATTATAATATAATATTCAAAATCGATAGATATAACACCATTTTGCTGATGTAGGACAAACACCAAATTGGACATTACAATAATGTTTATTATATATATATATTTATACTATATATTTAATATATTATAATATATATTATAATTAATTATATATTTAATATATATATATATTATATATATTATATATATATATATATATTAATTTTAGTTATACTTATATATTTATTATTAATATAATATATTAATACTATTACTATACTACTAATATATAGATATATATATATAATTAATATATAAATTAATATATATACATATATATTGATATGATTATTATATATAATATATAATATTATATATATATTATCTATAGTATATATAATATTCTTGATAAAGTGTTTATTCTTGATTGTGACTAACATGCGCTCTCCTTAAACACTATTATTATAATATTAGCGTATTATAGGTAATGTTTATTAGTAGTAGCTAGTGCTATTAAGTATAGTAATATTCAACTCTAGAAACTTATATGTAAGCTCCATTTTGTAGATAGTTATATATTTATATATAGTAATATATATTGTATCTCATTGCATATACATGTGAATGTATTTGAGTGGACTCTCTCAGTCAGTTATTGTTATATATTACATATCAAATATTATTCACATCAGCGGCGTTTTTCGGTCCAAAATTTGCAACTTTCCATATTGTATTGTTCAAAAAAAAAAAAACTCAAAAAAAAAAATAAAGTATTTTTTCGTGACACAAACTCTTTTCTTGTTCACGTAAGGATAAGTGTTCGTACCTTTTACTTATTTTTTATCCTCTCCTCTCCTCATTCTTCTCGTCTTCCTCGTGCTCTGCAGTACTACTCTCCTCTCTCTTTCCTCTCTCTCTGTCTCTCTCTCTTACTCTCTACGTATGAGTTCCTCTACTCATATTTACTTCTGCTCGTCTCTCTCTTTTCTCTCTCTATATCTTATATATATAGTTATATAGTATTTTATATATATTATTTTTCTATATATTTATATTTATAGTATATTATATATATATATATAAATACAGTTATTATATACTATATATATATCATATATACCCATATAAAACAACTAATATAATATTTATATATATATATTAATATACTAATATTTACCACATTAATATGTATATTATATATATAATATTATATACTACTTACTATTAATATACTATATATGAGTAATACTATATATAATAATATATATCTATCAGTCATATGTATGTATTAGTTTATTCATCTATAATATATATATATTATATATTAAGTATCATCACTTACTATAAAATATATAATATATTAACCATTTGAATATATATATATATATTATATATATATATATATTACTATATGAATATTATATATATATATCATTATACTATATATTATATGATATACTAGTATATATTTAGTATATATAATATATATAAATAGTATATTATATTATATATAATTATATATATAGATATGATATTTATTAATATATATTAATATATTAGTATAGTTGTATATATATATATATATAATATATATAAAATATATATATTATAGTAATATATAATAATTATATATAATAGACACCAAGGATATCTTTTAAATAATATTAATATCTATATATATTATTAATGATATATTTTATTATATATGCTATAATATATATGTATATATAGTATTACCATATATATATACGTAATATAATATATATATATATATAACTCAACTATAATATTTTTATATATATATATACTTTATAATATATATATATAATAATATTATATATATAGTATATATATATATACTACTGATATTATATTATATATATTATTATATACTATTAATTATAATATATTAATATATTATAATTAAGTAAAAATATTATTATTAATATTTAATAATTATTATATATATAGTATATATATTATAGTATATATATAGAGTAATATATATATTATATAATATTAATATATTATATTTATAGGATGTCTGTATAGGGTGTGTGTTGACTGTTTCGTCAAAAGAATTAGGCTTTTCTGTTTTATTTCCCTATATATATATATAATATATCATCAAAACAATATTATAGATAGGTGTGAACACTCCGATTACTTTAGTACGGACATATTATCAGTAAGATACGTATATTTGAGAGTTTGGAACGGATCAGTAGTAGATTTTACCTTAATGTCTCTTTATATATATTATAATATTATATCATTTTCAAATAATCGATATTTTTGTGATCTCTAGTCATTTTCTAGATTCGGCTTATAGAAGAACATAAAAAATATTTTTAAATGGCTCATTGCGTAATTATAACTAGACTAATTTATTTTGAAGAGAGTAAAAGTTCTATTTGTAGCATTGATAGTTCTATAACTATGACTGTTTTTCAACTGAGTAAAGATTATATTTTCCTCCCCCCTTATACCTATAAACATTAATCTTATTTAACTTATTATTATATCTTTTAACATATACTTAATCTCTCTCTCGTTCCTAAATAGCTCTTATCTTCTCTACTTTACATCTTCTCTATACACCTACTCTCTCTCCTCTTCTACGTTTCATCTACATCATCTCTCTTCTATTATCTCCTCTATCTCTCTCATAACTTAATATCTACATCTTTCTCTACCGTCTTCTACTCTACATTTGATGCTTCTCTTTCTCTCTTCATTTTTATCGTCTTACTCATCCTTTCTTCTCATCGCTCATCGTTCCTCTCATTTTTATCTGCTCATTTCCTCCTCTCATCTCTCAATTCTATTTAGTCTCTTTCTCTCATTGAATACTCTATTTTTATAATAGTGCGGGGTGAAGTAGATATACCTTAACATATAAGACTATTTATAGCTTTATACAGTACTCGATAGCTAGCTATTTTTGTGTGGTAACATAGAAAGAGTTTGTTATTTCGTTTCTATCAATTATACTTCTTATCCATTCAATATTTAGTGAAGATATATTAATTACATATGCTGTCACGCAAACTCTTGGATATAATGATTTATTACTTCTGTTAATATATAATCATCATTTTTTATATTGTAATAATGACAAATATGTTATAATGTAACTGATTAATCGGGTTTGCTTTAGTAAATGTGTATCTCAGTTTGTGTCGTCTTAAATTTAGTTTCTTTAAGATATGAATTCATCTGACACTTTAGAATACGTGCAATGTTTCATATTTTTTCTCACATATGACATAATCGAATATTTTTCTTGACATTCTGTGGGCGGTATCGTAGAATCGCGCGTGAAAAGTAGATCTCTCCCTTGTCGGTTCTTAGTTTAGAGAAAATTGGTCTACAGGCAAAAGTGTACTCACGATTAGAGTAATTATTCTTTTGTTAGTCGTTGGTTTTTGGAAATGATTTACGTATTGTGATATCGTTGAGTTGTTGATATTCTATGGTTTACTGAGTTAAGTTTAGTGTTGCTTTGTTCTTTGTGGCTTGTTCGAACAAAATCCTTAGTAAGGTCGATATATGGTATAAGATTACAGTGGATATCTCATCTACGCGATTTATCTTGTAGTCTCATATTTATGACTTAAAACACACAAGGTACTGTAATATTATCGAATCGCCGTTAATTATAACATACTCAATGAGGTCGAGGTGAATTTCGTGAACAAACCAGAATGTCTTAAAGATCAAGTAGAATTTATATATAACTACTCTTCTTTTATCCTCCTAGATGAATTATTATATTACTATAACTTTTTATGAATCTTCATGATAAATTTATATTCGGTTTCTATATATGAGGAGGAATAAATATTGCAGAAGCCTTTTTTTTATTAGGTCTTATTTATGCATAGTGGTGTGAGCTCGAGACGTAAACATTAAGTTTAAAAAAAAAAATAACTGTATTAATCAATCATCCTGAAAAGGTAAATTATATCGATATTTCGTCCAGATCTACTCTGTCTATAGTCTGTCATACTTATTTTTCTCATATAAAAAATAAAAGCAATGCTCTCCTATTAAATTCAAATGAAGTTTTAGCGATTAAAAACCTAGATAAACAATCATACATAGCTCGGTTTATTTTATAGTTAATGAAGTTTGGATATGCATAATGTGTGTGCGTCGCTATACTAGTACTTTGTCTTACAGGTAGTTTACTTTTTGGTGTAAGTGATAAATCCCAAATCTATAACATATATAACTCTCATAAGAAACATATCTAAAACTAAATATTGGCTCATATTAGATAGACCTACAAATGAAATGAATATTTTTGATTTTTATTATTATTAACGTTTAAAATATTTAACTATTTCTGTAAGTATTAATTACCGAGTTATTGTAACAGAATCATCTATTAGCTCTATATATCATTATTTATAATAATGAAAATCAGCAACGGCCTTTCTCAGATGGTAAAGCATATGACATGCATGTTATTATTTAGATGCATTAGGATTGATTGTGTAGTGATGAGGTTCATCTAAGTCCGTCGACATGTAATAGGCAGCGACTGAGGTTTTTTGATAATTGTGTCTAATAAATGGTAGCTCAATACTCACAGTTTCACAGAAACTGTTAAAAACGACACACACACAAACACGTCACGACAGCCAACGGCCTTTTTTTTACACTTCTCACAAATTATTAACTAATATTCTAATATATACATACATTTAACATACATTAGCTAATATCATTACATATACAGTACTAATTAACATATTACATTACTTCCATATCAATTATTACATATATACACTAACACACGACTAATGTTTCAAATGTATGTATAAATATACATAATTAATTCATAATACATATATTAAATATATTTTAATAATAATTAATTGTAGTAAATAATAATTATAGAAATACTACATTTATAAAAGTAAAAAATAATTTATGAATAAAATAATTAAGATTGATATATATAAATTCTTATATCTAGTTATAATTTTTATATACTATAGGTAATCGTATTATATTTATACTCGCTTATATTTAATATTAACTAATATTTCATTCATTCATATATAGTACTATACTTAGTATATATATACTTATTATATATATGCAACAGATAATATATATATATATATAGTAATATATATTATATATAATTATATATATATATATTACTATTTAGTTAATATATTTTATATAATATATATACATAATTTTATATAATAATTATATATACATATTAATATATATATATTATATATATTAATATATATATTAGTATATATATATATGTATATATTATTATATTTTAAATATATTATTTATAATTATAATATATATTATATATATTATACTATATATATAGTATATATTAATTATTATAATAGTATATATATATATATAATATTATATATAATATTATATATATATATACTTAATTATTATATATAGCTATATATATATAAATTAATATATATTAATATACTAGTATATATATTATTATATATATAATTATATATATTAATATAATTATATTTACTTATATATATAATTATAAGTATATATATATAAAATATACTATTATAATTTTTAAATATTTCTTAATTAATTATGATCAAACCCCTGGTAACGGAACATGTTCCGACTTCATCCCCATCATCTCAATCTCTCATTTCTGTAAAGACATCTCCTATTTCGCCATGTTACACTATACGTAATATACCGGAGTACGCGTCAAAATAAGTAGCGATGAAGTTAATATACTGGAATGTCTTACGTTATTGATATCTAATATCCCGGATGACTTATCCAACAAATTAAAACTCTTCAAACTATGATACAAAAATATTTAATGTAAACTCCAATTGTTAATATATCCACGATAGATAGACAGACAATGGTGGTTACAAATGTATAACAGAGTCAGTCATAGTAGTCTTGGTAAGAGGGCAGCTATGATAGTTCTCCGGTATTAAATGTGACCATTAAGTTTCAATTATATATATAATCACTATTATATATTATAATATCATATTATATATACTATAATATAAATAGGTATATAACGTAGCTATATATATGTATTATGATATATATTATATTAATCATATATTATAACTATATAAGTTAACTCACATAAAATCAAATTATAGACTATAATACAAAAGGTCTATAAATAGTAAGTGGATATTTCATGCATGAAAAGTGTAACATATATTTACTACTGTAAAAATCAAAATGCATACACTCTTTCTAATAAGAGATAAATTTGAATTTATATTTTTAATTTATGCGACCTAATTATGATAAATAAATAAATATGTTCTAGGAAATTGTGAGTTGACTCATCTATACTATATATAGTAATACATAAATTTACTCTCAGCATATATATTTTTCTATTCTATGCTTGGCTTATAGCTCTACTCTTAATATTTCTTTCTCTTGTCTTTGCTATATAGGTATAATATACTATATATATACCTACCAAGCAGTGAAGATATTATTGATCTACTAGATTATAATATATATATTGGCTCCTATGTACCATTAAGAGTATATATATAAGATAAACTAAGCTAGTTTTAAGTGTTTGAATATCTATCGAGAAACTTCTTACGCTACTATAGTTTATTATAATATATATAAATTTTTATTTACTATATGTTATTTGCCTATTTTGAAATAATTCTATAATATATATTATATACTAATATACTGTTTTTAAATAAAAGTTTTAAACAAAATATGACTCGAATGTGTACCATTGAAGTTCTTAAATCTTACATCTTCCTATATATTATTGTCTTACCTGGACGTGGTTTGGCCCTAGATATATATATCCCACTACTGTATCAGTTACATACCTGTGATGGTAATTTGGTCTACATTCACTACATTTCGACCCTCCTATTTCTAGATAGCAGTATTTAGCGTGATATGGGTCCTGTTCTGCCCATTTTAGAATATCTAATCTGTACGAGGGATTGGTGTCCTGATATACATCTCCACATCTCGATCAGCTACCTTAAATTGTGGTTGTGGATTCCTCTTCGATTCCTACATTACTGACTCTCATACTATCTATGATTAGTTAGTGTTTGTTAGTTACTATATATTACCTATCCTATTCAGATAAGTAGTGATATAGATATTATATATATATACTCCTATTCTAATTCTGAATGTATAAATTTATATCATTAACGGGGTTGAGTCTATCTATCTCAACCCACATGTACTGTAGTCACAGGTATACCTATATGACAGGCTGGATCATTATACTATTATATCCCAACATTCTAGGACTCAACATTGTTATCTGATATGGATTAAATGATCCTTATGTATCACCACTATTACTAGTAACATAAGGTTAATAACCCCTATTAAAACCCCGATACCACTATATTCTTTTTTTCATAGGTTTTAAAGATATATATATAAGTAACTCAGAAGCACTCTTTGTCACTATACCATAAATATAAAAAGTATTAATATATACTACTATGATATTTATATTAAATGTACTCTTATTATTATTTATTTATAATATCTCGATTATTTAATATTTCACATACCTAGATTTGTAAGCCATAATAGCATTATTAAGTGATTAGTATTATTTAAAAAAAACGAATTGAAAATCTATCGGATAGCTCTCTCCACAGTGAACATTCCTCATTACATATTTTTTACGTCGCGACTAGATTCAATTAATATCCAATGCAACATTACATTACATAACATTAAATATCAATGTACTACATAACATTACTTCAATATATCATACATACATATTATATATATATACACTATAATATATACTATATATCAATACATACATAGCATTACATTACAGTATCATAATCAATTATCGAACATACATTACATACTAATTATAATAAAAGGAAAATTCTTTCAAACTTATATTCTCAGGTAAACTGAAACTTATTCTCAATATTTTAAGATTATTATATATTATAATATATTCTTCAAACAAGGCTACTCGTGAGGATATGGCTGAATTTCACTTGTTTTGTGGTCGCATATTAGGATCTCTAGATTAGAGTTGTGTGTTGTACACTGTGTTCGGAAATTATATTATGTCGTGGATTTTAATGAGAATTAAAGAGTCTGTAAAATCTTTAACTTAGTGTGTTTTTAAAGCTTCATTATGTTAATTCTTTACGTATTATATAGTACGATATGTATTAAATAGGGTGATAAATAATATGGATTTTTAATATACTACGTACGTTAGATTTAATTAGGTGTGGTTTTATTGGGCTTTATTACTCACGTATAATAACGTTATTATATTTTATATAGATAAGGAGTTTTTCGTGTGTGGCCTTTATTTGTGATAGCGATTTAATTTTGTACTACTTAGAGCGCTATTTCATTATTACTTTAAAATATTAAATAATTTTTAAAAATGTATTTTTAATAATATATATTTTATCAGGGTACGTTACTATAGTTTAATCAATATCTCTAAGTAATAATAGTGGCTATAGAAATCTTAAGTTTCATGTCGTGTGTACATTCTTTCGAGTATATCGTATACATATTCTACCGGATAACCGATATCTATCGATATCGATATCTAATTCTGGTGATGATGATATGATCTTAAATATGTATCGAATCTGATTTTATAAAACTTGTAATTTCTCACTATTATAGTGTAGATTTATATTTTATATTTTCATCACTAGCGGTAAGAAAATTTATTTATTATAACGTATATAGAATATTTAAGTATTATTGTAAGATATATATTTATTGGTAGTTGATATAATATACTAGAATATAATATATATATATTATTACAATATATATGTGTTGTATTAATTTATAGTTGAAGTGTAAAATTGTCTACATTTCTTCGGACAGATTTAATATATATGAATGGCAAAGAGAAGATGTCGTTTATTGAATTTGGGATATATCTCTATTGGAAATATTATTATACTTTTATCTCATCATATAACTATATGAGTCGTGCTCGGTAACGATGTTTATCTAACTTATTATTTAGAACTTCACTTTTATTTACGTTGTACTTGAGTTTTTTTTATAAGCGTTAGACTTGGGAAGCTAGGCTTACCATGCAGGCCCTAAGCTATATCATGCAATCTCTAACTATATATCTCCTAATAGAGGCAGGGAAAAAGGAATTGCATATCATAATCTAGAGTTTTTAAGTAAATTTGCTATAAGTTTATCGAGGAGGAAAAGTTTTAGCACAGATGAATAACTAATTTGATACTACTTTCTTTTAATCTAAAGCCGTACAAAAAATGTTCAATTCTTGTGGAGGTAATATCTAATAAATATATATATATAATATATACCGTATATGTATAATTTTATATAATTTTTACTATATATATATAATTATTAGGTACAATAATTATATATAGTGTAGGAGTGCTCGTGTTATAGTAGTATATTATATATATATAGTAATAGTTATTTTTTCTATATATATATAATAAATTTTATATTTATATATTGTTATTTATTATATTATATATTATATTATAGTATAACTATATATATAATATATATAATTATATAATATATATATTATTATATACTATATATATATTTCTAACTAATATATTATTTATATATATTTATCTTATATCTCCTAAGCATATATATATGTATACTAATTATTTTAATAGTGAGCGCTATACACATATATAATACCTACATACTATTATATTTATTTATATATCGTATTTTTATATATTATATAATATAATATATATATACGTATTCTATGTATTTTTTATTTACTAGCTAACAAATAACTAAATATTACTAGCTTATTCAGTATAGTAATAATATAGTTGAATAAAAATATATTTATTTATTTTGGACTACTACATTATATATATTACTATATTCATACTCAGATAGTAATAAGTAAAAAAGTTAGTGTCTAGTTTTATATTGGGATAGTTTAGGGCTTTGGTTTTTTACGGCACAGTTGATCGAGTTAAGGGGTTTGAGGTACTTTTAGGAGACAGTGAGTCAACGAGGCCCCTAAAATGGGAGTATTTACCTTTTTTAGGGGGCTCGAGCCGATGGGGGACGAAGGGGGGACGTTTCGGATTACCCGGAGGGGATGGTCGGGAGGAACCCGGACCCAAAGAGCGAACAGGGTGGGGGTTCCTGGAAGAGAACTAATTCTCAACGGGAGGGGGGATTTAGTTCCTCTTAAACCCGTAGGTCGCACCTAGGAGGCCGAGAGACCGACTCCTGACATGGGGCGGAACTATACCCGTGGGTATTTTGGGTCAATATATTTGGAAAATAGTACTACCCAAAAAAACCAATAAATTTCCCAAAAAATGGAGATATTTTGTGGGACATTTTAATTTCGCATTCAATCTAGGGTTGTGATCTAAGGATCCTTTTCAATAAATACCATCTCTCATGGAAATAAAACATTTACATAAATTTATATAAAAATATGATTTTCAAGGTGATATGGTTTATTTATCTCTTTTGGTCGGAAGAATATTACTTATTATTATTATTTATATTTTCTATATAAATTTATCTATATATATATAACTATATTGTTAATTATATATATATATCTATTATTATTAAATATTATAATATTATATATTATTTATATATTAATATTGACATTATTATTATTATCGTATGCAGAACTTCTAATATTATATATTTTTATATTTATCATAGTATTATATTTATTATTATATATATTTATTTTATATATTTTCTCTATATATAGTATATATATATATATATATATATATATATATATATATATTATATATTAATATACTTTACAAAAGTGAACGTATATTTATATATGATTCTAAAGGAATCAAAGTTTATATCTGGAGATCGATAGATATCAATATCGATAGATTATCGATATTGATAGATATCGATATCGATATATTATCGATATATCGAAATCGAAGGTCAGACAGAAATTTAAGTTTTACCATATATATATATATAATAGATATTTCATGTCACTCTTGTGGTCTAACACAACGAAACTATTTTAAATTTTCAAACTTTAATGAAAAACTTATTGTTTTTCTCAAAAGAAGTTCGGGTAATGTTATACGAACTCTTATTTTTATGAGGTTTCTCTTTTTTTTTTTTTGCTTTTTAGGTATTGTTTGTAAAAATGTTTCAAATTTATTTGTATCATCACTCTGTTAAAAAAGTGGGTCTTATTTTTTTGTATAAATATTTAGTCGTAAATTTTTAATTCAATTTATGCTTTTCAAGTTTTAATGTAGATTACTTGTATTCTTTTTTTTATATCATTGTATTAGTTTTAACTCTAGAACTCGGTGAACATCAAGGTGACTGAAGAGGCTTAATCTAAGCGAAAGCTTTCACCATTTTACAATTCCACCGCAGTTATATATCTTGTCTCTTATATTTTTTTATCATGTTTATTTATCTATATGTGCAATTTATAAAGTTTGTTGTTGTCTATATTTACAAATCTTCAAAAGTTTAAATCATTCGTGTTGCTGGCTAACGCAGAAGGGTGTTGAAATATTAATTAAACAATATTACATTTAGATAATGTAGCAGGTGAATTACGTTATACTTATTATAATCTTAATTATATATAGTAGGGTATTATATATTTTATTATATATTATATATTTACATACTATAGTAATTATATATATATATATATATATACTATATAATATAATATAAATTCTATATTATATATATATATATGTACATTATCATGTCTGTTATCTGCCTATTATATATATATAGTAAATAACAGTATATTTATCTACATATAATAATCAGTAATATATAGTACAATAACTGTTTTAAAATATTATATTCTAGGGTATATGTAATAATATCTATTGGTTAGTATATATATATATATCAGTTATAAATATATTATATATAGTATAAATAAATTATATACATATAGATCTTATATATATAAAGATTATATATGTATATATAATATATATATTTAATTTATAATATATAATAGTATATATATATATATCTATAATATATATAATATATATATATATATATAGTATATTATATATATATAATATATATATTATATATATATATATATATATATTATTATATTATATATAATTATATATATATATATATATATATATATATATATATATATTATTATTTTAATTATATATAGTTATATAGTTATATAGTATTTATATATATATAGGTATATTTATATATATATATAGTATATTTATAATTATATATATTATATAGTATTATATATACAGAAAATATATATTTTTATATTATATTAAAAATTTAAAGTTATATTCTATTAATATAGATATATAATGATTCTAGCAGGGCTGCGGAGCCGGCAATTTTTTTTCCGACCCCTAAAAAGTAGGCGGTCCGTCCTTTTAAAATACCCGGCTCCGGCTCCGGCTCCGGCTCAGCATTTTTAAAATTACCCGGTCCGACACGGCTCCGGCTCCGGTGCTCCGACGCCCTAGTTTAGGTGGTATTTTTCTCCATTTACAGTCATGAAATCGTTAATTCTGATACAAAATTTTGGGGGTATGATGAAATTAAATGTTTGTTAATGACTCTTAATTTAGCTTAGAATTATAAAACTTAGAAAATATTTTATAGAAAATTAAGATTTTAAGAAAATAACGAAAAGGGAGTATTCACTTTCTTCCTAAATTTTAATATACTTCCTCTTTGAACGATGAACTTTTTGTACACTGCTTTTACTTCTCCCTTTTTTTCTTCTTTATATACTAAAAAATCAAAAAGAAATAAAATCATATATTATTATTATATCATCTTTAAAGTTTTAAAGTTTAAAAATCTTGGTTAATTCTTTTGTATAGTCTGAATCATTATTATTATTATTATAATTTTATTTTCATATATATAATTTAGATTTATAAATATAGTGATACCTATATTATATTTATTTGGTAATTTTATTAATATATATATATAGCCTACATATATATCTTATATCATATTATAGGTATTTTATTAGGTGACTTTTATTATAATAATATATATTATATATATATATTATTTAGGGGTATATATTATATTATATATATATATTTATATATACATAATATCTATATAATATATTTATATTAATATATATATATACCGCCTTATATATATATATATATATATATTATATATTATATATTATATATTTTATATTATATATTATATATATATATATATAATTCACTTTCTTCGCTAACTTTTAAGATAATTTCTCTTAAAACAAGCCCGACCATAATGATAATTAAATTTATTCAAACAATGTTCTTAAAATAAACCATGAATAAAATCACTCTTTAACGTTGGTCCTTTAGATCCGATTTTTATTATTTTTTAAAGCAGAAAAATAAGCATATCTCAACATTCACTTTTGAATAGGAGCAAAGCTAGTACAATTGTGCAAGCGGCAGTGGGTCTTGTTTCATAAGTTTTAAGGATAGAAGCCAATTGATTGCCTAATTCTTAATGATAACTTTGATTTCCGGTGGATTTTCATTATTTTATTCCATCTAAAGACTTATGGAATTCTACCTTTTATTTTTCTAAGAACGAACAATTTTAGGTTGAATGTCTTTTACTAGTAGATTGTCTTTTAGTTTTTTCAAATCGCTTTTTTCTCTGCCATGCTCAACTATAATTTTTTCCCAGTTATGCATGGCATATTGACTTCTCATCTTCATTCTTTTTCTGACAAAATTTACACGCGAGGATTCCTGAAACTGCTTGAACTATCTGACTCCGGCCGAGATTTTCTGTTCGATAGCGTATTCATTTTAAGTCCTAGTTCACAAAGAACCCTCCTAGCTTTAAATATCTATTTCTTCAGTTCTGGGAAAGATGCTAATTGAAAGATTTTCGCACAAAAATATTTTATTTTTCATTAATAATTATATGTTCCCTTCTTTTCATGGAATTTATTTGTGATTTGCTAAAATCCTTTCTCTATAAAAAAATTTTACTGCAGTCAAGTCTTCTGATTTGAATATTTTTTGTTGTAAAGTATGGGGTGTTTTAATAATTCTTTCGAGCGTTATGCGATTTTGTTTCCGCGACTTGACAGTCGGAGACCGAAAGTTCAAAGTACCTTAGGCAGCCCATCATACTACTACTTGGGATAAGATCTTTTAGTTGCAGAAGCCTTTATAGCATAAGACATGTAATGCTTTCCGGGCATCTGTCTCTTGACTAAGATTGCCACTTTTGCACACTTGATTCTTTAGAACTTTCATTAATTTTGGGGGTAGCGTGCTGCTTTTGATATTCTTGTCTCGCCCTGCTGGGTATAAGATTTGCTCTATGAGTATTGTGAGTACCATCAAGCTACTGCCAACTGCAAAAGTATGAACTCACATTCTGGTATGAAATGTTAACGCCATCGGAAAGTAGTTTTATGAAGTTATTCTGAAAACAACTATTTCTTTCATCGTTTTGACATTCAATAAAATCAGCATACATTACCAGCTTCCTATTCCTCACCACTCATTGTCTTATTTATTTTTTAATCGTACTGATCTAATGTTTGCGAATTGGCGTTATCCGTAACTAGCTAATTACTTGGTTCTTTGTTTTTTCGAATTTTTTAAGATGTCAGTCTAACAAATTCTTGATATATTCGCTGAAGGGATGTTTAGTATTTTTTTACATTGTGTACTGCTACGTTTTTAGAATATTGTTTTATTTATCTTCGTCCACATATATGAATATATTGACAAAAATATTAAGCTTTAGCACCCACAAATGTGTAAGCATTCCGCGATGTTATTAAATGGCAAAAGAGTCCCTTTTTTTTGTCAATTTTAAGCTTATTTTTTTTCTTTCTAGTTTTCAATGCTTTTTAACAAATATTTTTCCAGTCTAAAGGTAAACGGGCGGAGTGTAAGGACTTGCAGTTTACTATTCTAAACCAATGTCTCCACAACAGTGCTTTAAATCCTGGGTATGCAAAGAAAACTAATGGGTTCTACTATTCTTATTAACAACCATTAAAAATCAATTGTATTTTGAATTTGCCATTTAACATAGACAGAACAAGTTTACTGGCAACTGATAAAGTTTTCACTTTAGTTGAGTTTTGAAATTAAATAGGTTTTATCTTTTATTACTTTAGCTTCACCTTTCTTTTTAACAGTTGCAGCAATGTTTTGAACCTCAATATTAAATGTTCATTAATTTAAAGGATCCAATAGATGCTCATTTTGTGACTCCTGAGTTACCATCTGGTAGTTGGTTTTTAGACTCTTTTTGTGCATGATCGACTGTATCCGTTTCTCCAATCATTTCTAGTGTTAACTATTTCATATTGAACAAAATGAAAGTATTTTTAAATATAATCAAAGTGAGTATATATTCAAAAATTAACCCTGAGGTGTTTTCGATTTTGGTTTTAGTTTGACATAATTTTTTTCTAACGATATTTTAAAAAAACTTAAGAAATTTTAATTAAAATGGGGGGTTTTTTTTATCTAAATAGAAGTACCGACCTTTTATAATTATTGAATAATCAAATATACATAGGATCAAATTTCTGGAAAAAAGAGAATATATATATATATATATATATATATATTTATATATATATATCTATATATATATATATATATATATATATATATATATATACTATATATATATATATATATATATATATATATATATATATATATATTATATATAATATAATTGAAATATTGGAATATAAGAATTGGAGGTGATCTCACTCCTCAATTATATTGATAATAATATATAATTATTTATATATAATATATATATATTATATATATATATTATATATATATATATATCTATATATATATATATATTATATATATATATATATATATATATATATATCTATATATATATATATAAATATATAATATTATTTAATATATATATATAATAATATATATTATATATATATATTATATAATATTATAATAAGCAAACTGTAGTAATAAAATTAATTACTTGACTTTGTACTTGCTGGAGCCGAAGCAGCGCCTTTTTTGGCGCTCCGACTCCGGCTCCAGGTCCCCTAAATTTCGCCTCCGACTCCGGCTCCGCTCCAGATCCCTTCCAAAATTTCGCCTCCGGTCCGGCTCCGAGTCGCAGTCCCTCAAAAAGTTTCGCCTCCGGCTCCGGCTCCGGCTCCAACCGCAAAACCTTGCGGCTCCACGGCTCCGGCTCCGGTGCATAATGTATATAATAATATATATATAATATTGATAATATAATGGTATGTATATATTTATTTTATTATTAATATATATTTTATATATATATGTATATAGTTGATAATAGTTTAATATATATATACTATAATAATATATATAATATATATACTATATATATAATATATATATATTATATTATATATATATATATATATATATATATATAATTATATATATATTGGATATTATATATATATATTATATATATATATATATATATATATATATATATATATTATATATATAGTATATATCGATTACAAACTGATCAGAACACATTTTCTTTAAAGTCAAATACGAACTACTTGATATTACTGATAGGTTAGTACTACCAAAAAAAATGGTTTTCACACTTTTTAAAAATACTTTTAAAAAAGGTTTTAATCTAATCGTAAACTGAACGTAACTCAACATGTGGTTTACTTAACGTATCGGATATACCTTGAACCTGAACATAAATTTAATATTTATTATTTGTAATTTATTTATTTATTGCAATGTTAAAAAAAAAAACATGCTTTTCCACCACCACTCACACTCTTGTACATTTTGTTCGATATACGTTGTAAGTTATAAAAAATTGACTTCAGCTTAACTGGAGGCGGATTATCGACATGATCATATTCTATTTATTTTATAATATAATATATATTAATATATATATATATTAATATAATATATAATAATTAGTATTTATATTATATTAGATTATAATATATATATATATATTTATATTATTATTTATTATTATTTATTTATATTTGCATATATATATATTTATTATATTATTATATTATATATTTATATATATATTATATTATATTATATTATATTATATTAATATTTTATATTATATAATACAACTTTTTTTTATAGATTCATATATATATATTTATTATTTATTATTTTATATATAATTATATTATGTGGTATTGCACTTTCTCATAAAATCACCCTTTTGTTCGTTTGCCTGTGTTCACCAACCAACTCGCTTGTACTGATTTCACGTGTCGTGCTTAGTGCACATCGCTTCAAGGTGTGAGTGTGGTTTCGTGGATATAACGTATGTAGACGAACTTGATAGAGATTATATTATTATTTTACTATATATATTATTATATATATTATATATTTTATATATATATATATTTATATATTATATATATATATATATATAATATATATATTATATATATATATGTATATATATTATTAACAGGGTGATTCAAAATTATGGTAAAATTTTGTTGGGTAACTGTAAGAAATGCAAAAATAAAGTAAAAGTTCCTATAAAGGTATGACGTAATGTTGCTTAGTTTTTTTTCCGTCTATTTGCTGTCTGTATGTGTGTTTTTTTTTACTAATATCTTTGTATCTATACGAAACCAAGTAAGTTACATTAACTCTCTAAATATTTTTTTTTTTAAAAATTGGGGAACGTTAAAAAGCCTATTTGAGGAACGAATAACTCATTCGAATAGGAGGTGTAAATAACATATTCTTCTTGTATTTATAAGTGTTTAATTTGCATCTCAACAAATACATATACTGTTTTCTAAATGCACCTACAATTGATATTTCAAAAGATCTAAAGATTGTGCTGAAATGACCTCGCGTTGTTTTTCGGAAATGCCGCTCTGTTCCGGCGTCTTCTCATCGATGTCGGTACGCCTGTTCAAATATTCCAGGAGTTTGTTTTGTTCGTTTTCAATCCGTTTCATAATCTTTATCGTTAGGTCTTCACGGTGTCGATTGGAAAGAGGTATCTAATGGTCTTTAAATGTCCCAAAGGTAATAATCCATTTAAAGGATTTAGGTCTGGTGACCTTTTTTCGGCACTGAACTGGGCATCCTTCTACCTATCCATTAATTTGTGAAGGTCTCATTCATGTGTTTCACGTTAATCTGCAGCAACATAAAGTGGGGTTTTTTGTGGCTCAAGAGTCCATCATGCATATTACCACATTGTTTTGGCGGCACAACTTGTAAGTGAAGTATCAAGTCATCAAACAAGGTACGGATGCTCTCGTTTCAAAAAGTTTAAGTATAAATATGTACCATTAGTCCTGGATTAAGCTCGAACATAAGTACATGATCATGTAAAATTATTGCCCAATGTTTACTGAAAACTGATGTTGTGAACGATTCTGTTTAATGACATGAGGATTCTCTTCGTCGGCCCAAATGTGTTCGTTATGAGAGTTAACGACAGCTGTTCTTGTAAAGTGAACCTCGTCGGTTAAATAAAACTTTATTAAAAAGTTTGGTCAAATCATTTGTTCAAAAACCATTGACAAATAACAACACGAGGAGCATAGTCACATGTCAATAGAGTATGCACCTGATGGACGTGGTACGGGTGTAACTGTTGCTCGTGTAGTAACCTCCAAATACTAGATTGGTTAGAATTAAACTGTAGTGACAACTCTCGCGTACTCTTTTCAGGATGCTCAGAAATTTCATTAAGAACTAATTCTAAATCAACAGTCCTAGTAGATCGGGGTCTGCCTGCATTAGTGTTCTCTTTGAACTGCAAATACCCTGTTTCAGACAGACATTGATGAATAGTAGCAAAAAACCTTGTGCTTGAACAAATTCGGTGGATATTTCTCTTGGTACAAATGTCTTGCTGAAGAACTATTGCAGCGTGCCATCCCATACATTAGATGAATGTCAGCTAGTTCAGAGCATAAATCAAGTGGTAATTACGATCCATATTCGATAACAAAAGAACACGTAGGAGACACACACAGTCAATGAGTTACATTGTGTAAAGGCGTAAACAAAACAGACAGTGGCATTTATTGTATACAGTAGTTGGTTGTTTTGGACAATAATATGGCGGAAATGTTTAATGAAAGGAGTAGCTGTTTGTGAAAGAGTTGTTATTTTTTAAATGAGATGTTTGAAATTACTAAAATTTACATTCTCCCTTATTAATTGTCATAATTTATTAAATGTTATACCATTTGATTCTGCGTACAGCAATAGGTGTTTTTTGGTTCCTTAACATTTTAACTTAAGTCATCCGCTTTCATGGAATGTCGTTTCAAATACTTTTAAAGGCCGCCATTTTTAAATTTAGAGTAAATTTGATACTTCTTTTTATCGTCATTAGCACTACACACAACAGTACTCATCCCAAATATAGGGTTTTGTAACCTACCTGGTTTCGTAGATACAAAATATTTTAGTAAAAAACCATCAGACAGCAGACGGAAAACAAGCACATTACGGTCATACTTTATAGAGCTTTACTTTATTTTTGCATTTCTTATCAGTTGACTGATTTTATACCATTAATTTTTTGATCACTTTAATGATAGTATGTTATGATTTTGAAAAGAACTAAGTTGAGAGATATTATATATATTATATATATATTATATATATATATAATATATAATATATATAATATATATATATATATATATATTATATATAACGTATATATATTAACTATATAAATATATAATATATATATAAATAATATTAATTAATTATTATATTATATTATGTAATTATATATATATACTAGGGTATTATATTAATAGATTAATAACTATATACCAGAAAGTTTATATGTAAAATATACTATAAATATAAGATATAATATATATATATTTAAATCTGTCATTGTATACCTAACCACACTTATTATTCATAGCCTAGACTTAAAAGGGCGTAATCAGTCGGACTTAACGTTGAGACGATTCACGTTTGCATTGCATAATGCAAATTACTTAGACGGATTCACGTTGCAAGAGCAATGCAACCTAATCTAGGACGGATCACGGTTCATAGCCAATGGCAATCTAACCTAGATGGATTCACGTTGCAGAACAAAGAAACCTAAGGTATAAAATTATCATTATAATATATTATTATATATATTAGTATTATATATATATATATATATAGTTATATATATATATATTATATAGTAATAGTATATTATATATATATATATATATGATAATAACTCCTTGGTGATTCTTTCACTTCCAGGATTAGATCCGGGCCTCGCGAATGGTATGAGAAGCTTGTTACCACTTGACCAAACGATGAAGCTAAAAAGGTACTGCGCTTTCAAACTATGAGAGTGCTCTATTCCACAATATATAAATATAGGACGCTATGCTATGGCAGGACGAGATATGGCTCAGCCACGCAATCTCCGCTCAACTCGGGTCAAAGGCAACACAGACCCCTTATAAGGAGACCACTCTAGATCGGAGTATATTTTTGGTATAGATGTAATACTGCGCAGTTAAGCGCGTCGATTTGTAAAGATAAATAACTCCTTGAAGCTTAAATCTGACTCTTTGGAATACAAGATTTTAACACGCCTGGCATCTAACCGTGTTCGAGAGGAGGCCGGGATCTAATCTGAATAAGAAATGAAGAATCACTATCAAGGAGTTATTATTAAATCTTACAAATTGAACTGCGGTTTAATTGCAGTGTAATATTATATATATAATAAAATAACTCATATATAATATATTATAATTTATATAATTATATAATATAATATATTATATCATATATATTATATAAATATTACTATAATATTAATCGTATATTTATGTATATTATATTATATATATATATATATATGTTGTATGGAAATCTTAAATAAAATATTCTTGAAATTATTTATTTTTCCACAGTACGAACCCTCTGAATATTTTCTTAAATACCAAACAAATCTTAACATGGTAGCTAGCATCAATCGAGTTTCATACAAATTTATTGTACATTTTTGTTTCATTTTTACTTAGTCTTTTTCAAAAAGATTAAATTTATTATATAAAATTATATATATATATATATATTATATATATATATATTATTAAGTATTATATATAGTATATATTATATATATATATATTATATCTTATCTGAGATATGTTGATAATTGCAGCATAATCGTCATTATTCAGATGTTAAATGAAGAAACCATATAATAGGAAGTAAAGAATTAGACTGCCTTCTCCTGGATTGAACCACCGCCAATGTTTTTGCGAACATCGAGGACCAATATACACGTGCGTTTACGACTGAGCTATCCTCAAGCATAATGTTTTGGATTCAAGAACCAGTTATAAAGCAACGAGCTTCCTTCAAGGCGACCTCACCGGAGGTGGGGACCAGTCTGTCACTATCACTCGTTCTTTTTTATATTGTAGATGTTAATATTGCATAATAATCGCAATTTAATAATAAGATGTTAAAGAAAGAAATCCTAATAGGAGTGATAAAGAATTTACTGCCTCTCGGGATTGAACCCAACCGCCATGTTGCGACTGAGAAGACAATATACCCGGTGCGTTACAACTGAGAGCTATCCTCCAAGTCAAAAAACTTGGATTAAAGAACAGTTATGAAGCAACCGGAGCTCCTTCAAGGCGACATCACCAGGTGGTCACAGACCTGTCTATTCTTTCCTCGTTTTTATAATTGCAGAATTGTTAAATATTTGACATAAATACTCGGCAATTATTAAAAGATGGTTAAAGGGAAGCTGCGCTTGCTTTTATCACTGCTTCTTGAATCCAAGTTGTTTGGCTTGGAGGATAGCTCAGTCGTAACCCACCGGGTATATTGTCCTCAGTCCCAACATGGCGGTGTTTCAATTACCGAGAAGGCATTTAATGTTAATAGAATTTCTTCATTATAGTTGTTTAATTTCTTTATAAATAGTTAATGAAATTCAAGATTGGTGTTGAACGAGTCTTAACACTACAATATAAAAAACGAGGGATAGGACGGCTGGACACACTGGTTGATTGTCGCCTTGAAGGGAGCTCGGTTGTTTTATAACTGTTCTTGAATCCGAATTTTTTGCTTGAGGAATGCTCAGCGTAACGCACCGTGTATACTTGTCCTCAGTCACGCAACATGGCGGTGGTTTTAATTCCTTTCGGAGAAGGCAGTTTAATTCTTTACCTTTTTATTATATTTGCTTTTCTTTAAAAATATACATATTTATAATATATATATATCTTATATATATATTATATATATATTACAATATATATATATATAACTAATATATATATATACTATTAAGTATATATATATTAATATTATATATTATAATATCTATATCGGCAACTCATATATATATATATATATATATATATATATATATTATATATATATCTAATATAGATAATAAATATATAATAATATAATATATAATATATATATAATATATTATATTATATATATTGGCAACTCAAGCCTATATAGTGACTCACGTAGGCGCCTACAAAGTGACTTTCTTTTTGTATACAGACAAACGAACGCACAAAGGTGATTTTGTGAAACTGTGTGGCAATAATACCAAGGATATATATTATATATAATAGTGATAGTGATGATGATATACTGATATTCTAGCTATATAAATATATTATATTTTATATATATATATATATATATAATATATATAATTATATATTATATATGTTTTATGTCTATTATCTGTGACTAAAGCCGAAGTCAATATTTTTGTCGTCATCATATTATGTTATTTATAGACAAAATGTAACAACAGCTAGACATTGCGAAAAAAATTTGGAACTTTTTTTTCTCATATTTTATATGACCTTTTATTACAGCATTCTTAGTTGTGATTGTTCTTTATTGAATAATGGAAAGTGAATAGAATTTTAATCAGAAATACGAACAAATCTTTACGTTTTCTGTTTATATAGAATTGGAAACAATAAAGAGAATTGCTAGAAGGAGGCGAATACTACGAACACTGAAATAAATAGTGACTTTCTGATCGGATAAAACGATTTGATGAGATGAGATGCAAGCAATGATGGAAAAAAACGGAGGAAGTTACCATCAATTTGCTTCGTTAAGAGATCAAGATGAGAAATTTTTAATGTAAATCAAATTATCTTTGTTTTTGTCTGTATAATGGAAATTGCTAATCCCAATGTTTGATTATTTTCTTGGTTTTGGTATAATGAAATGCTGATCAATGTTGATTATTTATTCTTTTATTGGAAGTATTATATATATATATATATATAATAGTATATATATATCCATATATATATAAATACTATATATATATATTTATATATATTATAATATATATTACTATATATATAATTATATTATATATAATATAATATATTATATAATATATAAATAATATATTAATATATATATTATATAAAATATATATATATATATTAATATATATATATATATATAATAATATATAATATATTATATTATATATATATATAATATAATAATATATATATATATATATAACGCATACACGTGGGATATTTTCAGAATTCCGGGGCAATTTCAGAAGTTTTTAGTTTTATTGACAAAAAAAAAACTAAAAGTTTAAAAAAAAAATTTTCTTTAATAAAAGTTGTAGCAGACTAACAGGTGCAGTGAACTGCATAAATAAATTTTTATTTTAAAAATTTATAAATAACCTAGATTTTTTGATTTTTCTTTAAAAAAAATTTTTTTTTTAAATTTGATAAATTTTGTTTTATAGCTCTGTGTTACGACAAAGATAAAAAAATAAATTGTAAATTTGTCACTTATTATTTGATAAGTAGAACAGGTTTTAAAGCATGTATACATATAAAATACATAGTGATAGCACATTTCATTAAAAGTTATTTAACATTTATGACCCAGGGGCAATTTCAGATTTGTATTCCATTTCCCCCCCACCCCTTCACCCTTAACTGGGGTGGCCAATTGACTCAGTAACTACGGGAATCGACTCGGAGGCATCGGAAACCCATAATAAACATACCCTACAACACAAAAACTAAAAAGTAGCTAAAAATTGCTAGGGGTGCCAGATTTAACCTATTAATCTCAAAAGTGGACAATTGCAGCTGAATTATCATTCATTACTTACTACTAACATTTTAGGGAAGGTCAATGCAGCTAGTATCAAGTGCTAATGAGTGTAAAATTTATAAAAAAAATATTATTTTTTTTTAGGTTTTGCCTGAACAAGTTGACCCTTCCCAAAAAAAAAAAATTTCGGCTTTATCTGCTTAGAGCTTCCTGTAACAGAGTTATTTTTTTTTTTTAATTCTTACATTCAACATGATTGCCAAAATGCCCTATTTTTACTATCTTATATCTAGAACTAAGATTGTGAAGTGGTTGAAATTATTCAATTCCAGTTACTTTTACCAGTCATTTTAAAAGGGCCAGACCTTTTTTCTTCAATTCATATTTGGGGATATATATATAAAAATTAATCTTTATAGTCATTTTAACATTCTCTAACTATATTGAATATTATATATATATATATATATATTATATATATATTAGTATATTATATATAATATACAATATATATAATATATATTATATATATTATAAGGGTTGGTTGATAAAAGGGGGGGGGGGGTTTTTTTGAAGAAAAAAAAACACGTTTTTTTTGGATTATTAGTAAAAGTCAAAAATAATTTGTTCAATATAACTTTTTTTTCATAAGTTGCAGTCTTTTAGGGTATTTAGCATTAAAATGCAGTAAATACAAAATTTTGCCCAGCTATAAAAAAAATAACCTAGGTTTTATAACTTACTCAAGTAATAATTGTGCTCTAGGGCATATAACTATTAACATTCACATTGATTCTTGATATTATAAATTATATTCTATATTTCTATATTTGATAAAAATAAATTCTTTTAATATATGCTATATATATATATATATATAAGTATAATATATTATATAAAAGCCAGACAGAAAGCCCCGAGCCTTACCCCCCCCTCTCGTACCATTAAATTAGTAAGGGACTCGTCGCAAAGTCGAAAACCATCCCTATAGCTCACGGGACTGCCGGCGGGCCTCACTGGATTATAAATCGTCAGTGAAGTGTTTCATCCCTTGGGGGGGGGGCCCCCCCCAGCGTGCGCCACAACATACTCCCCACAAAACCCCCCAATTCTCTCCTATTATGCACCTTTATTCCGGCCTCGCCCAACTCACATTTCTGTCCTTCAGACATTCGTCTACTGACTCTCCTTTTTCTTCGATCTCCCAGCCGGTCGGTTTCGCAACACACTCACCACTATACACATCTGCTTAAAAACCGACAATCAATCATCCTTCCACAGTGACCAAAACCCATGCTCAACATATTTCACTTTAATTCTCTCGGTTCTACCCATTTTTCAACACCACACAACACTCTTTAAAACGTTCATTCCTTTCATTTTATCAATTCTTCTCACACCTGACATGCCCTAGATGTGAACCACATTGACTTTAGATCGATACTTCTTTATTCCAGATTATGTCTCCACTACTATACAATAACACAGGAACAGACTACCGTCAGGTGTAAGACCCTAGCCACTCTCATGCAGAACCTTAACCCACTCAAGATTTTATTGCACCAGCCACCTTCCTGGCATCCAACCATATGACTCGGTAACTAATTTGAAACTCAGAACCACTTGTCTTCCCAGTTGTCAGCATCTAACATAGACTTCACACAGCAGGCTCTCCTCACTCACTAATCAGTAACCTTGCTCTTATCTCGTTCTACTTTCAAACCCCTCCTTTTACACCCCTGCCAGCAAATCTCTCTACCAATCCTCATCAACTCTTCTATTGGTCCCACCACACAACCGCTAACACTTGATCCCGCAATAGTAACTAGGTAAGGGCACCCTCCACTCATTCTCCATTCCTCCCTGATCATTCGTTAAACACCAATTTATCCTGTCACCGTCCCACGCTCTCACTGGTTCTCACTATGTACTTCTTCATACCATGTAGTGACGCTGCTCCCTTGAGTGCGTTTTCTGAAATTACATATGGTAATGCATATTGATGCATACTTTTTATATTCTTGGGGAGTATTTTTATTGTTTGTCAGTATCGACGAGTGTTCATGAAGGGGTGAGAAGATAATTTGTGCTCTTGCTCTGAGTGCTGGGTAGTTTTCTGACGCCAACGAGTCGTGTTTTCAGTTCTCTTTCACTTGGTCGTCTTGTTTCGCAGCATCCATTTCCACTTCCTTTGTCACAGTGTTTGATGAAACTGATGTGACATGATTGTAGATTGAGTGTGATAATCGATTTTTCATGTTATATATTTTTTTCTTTCTATAGGAAGTACTAAATATTTTTTTTGCATTTTGAAGTTCTAAATTGAAGCTAGGTGAGAAGTATTGCAATAAAGGATGTGGTAATCCTTCTTTATCTTGTTATAGTGGTTGGATCAAGAAGATTGACAGTAGGCTGTTGAAGAGTTTGGTGGTATCGTGGAACCCCTTTTCTTGTGTTGTGGATGTAGAACCCTTCTTTAACTACAGGTACTAATCTAAGGGTATTTCCTATTATTAATGCTATTATGTTGATTAATTGCAGTTATTAATATTACTTTCGTTACTTTTATTACTAGTAGTTTATTATATTTTTTAGAGCTGAGGTATTGAAGTGGTTGTATGGTGAAGGTCAACACTAGTCTATTGAGAAAGTAGAAGTACGAAAAAGAAAAAACTGGTCAACACCATTGGATTGGCCAGGTAGCCACTAATTATTATTTTTGTTTGTATTTAGTTTTCTTATTATAAATTTTGATTTAAATAGTTGAAACTTTGAAATTTGCATTTTTGAATTTTAAATGATTAATTATTTTAGTTTTGAATGTTAATGTTAATTTGTTGAAATGTTAAAGATTGATTTTGATTTGATAGGTATTTACTTACGGCATAATTTATGATTTTAATTACTTATTTAATATTTAGATTCAGGTTAGGATTTCTTTATTTATTATTTACTTTATTTATTTACATGTCAGGTTAGGGTTTGTTTATTTTTGTTTCATTTCAGTTTTTTTTGGGACCATTTTTTTCCTGGAATTCCATTTTGTTTTGAGGCGGCTTATTTTGGGACTCCATTATTTTTTTGCTGTAATTCATTGTGGCAGCCAGTGTTCAACGATCCGGGTACTTAAGTACCAATTACACTTAACGGTGCGGTACCCCTAAATCCTCTAAATATAAAAATGACTGTAGTACCTGTGGTACTCTAAAGACTTTAAATTTGGAAAACTCAAGAAAAGATTGATTCCTAGGAACTAAGAAAGGGGACTAAAATTGAAAATGAAACATTTGAAAATAAAACCGGAGAATAGAAAAGAAACGTAACGAGAACATTTCAACAACGATTAGGGAAAGACATTTTAATATTAGACATATTAATATTAGAAAAACATTTGAAAATTTGAAAAAAAACTTAACTAAATAGTGACATAGTGTAGGTACCATAAATCGGTAGGTACCAAAACAGTAAACCAAAAACGTAAGTGATAGGATAGTATAGGTACCAATATATGAAAAACATAGTGACGGTACCGAAACCTTATCAATAAAAGATAAAAGATAACAATTTAAAAACTTAAAAAACTAATTCTAAATTCGAATTGAATCTTTCGTTTAATATTATATATTTAATAATTTATGTCATATGTGTCTTAAGTAGTTATTGTAGTATTTGGTATTGATGTACTATAATGGTTGTGTAGCAATTTAACATTGAAGTGTAATCGGATACTGTTGATTTATAAGTAAGGAATGAGAGATATATTTATTAGAAATAAGTTAATTAACATAATAAGATTAACAGTAAATTGGTGTTGGGTTCACTTTTTATATTTTTTTTGTAATAAACGTTAAGGTATATTAATTTATATTATTTATTGTTAGTAAATTTATTTTCTTACAAATCCTACTACCTATATTTTTTTTTTTCCAACTTGTAGCTCCGCCTTTTATTTGTATAGTAAAATCGCTTCAATACACTAACACCTGGTTGCCCTATAACCTTCCTATTAACATCTATCATACGCCTGTTCCACAAATGCCTATGGTAAAGAGCGCGTTAAATTAATTTTATGTCTTCTTCTCCCTCATTTTCTCATCATTTGTTTCAATGTCAAGATTTGATCCACACATCCTCTACCACTCCCTAAACGCAACCTGTTCGTCACCATGCAGTCCCTCAATCACACGACGGGCTCTTTCGACCAAAATACCAGCAATATCTTCCCTACACAACACTAATAACTTATTCCCCTATAAATTCCTACAGTTCCCCTTATTCCCTTTAACCCTTATATTAAGGTACTATTACCGCTCTCCTCCCATCCCTTGGAACTATACCCTCTATATAACCAGCCTTATAATTACACAATTTCCAAATCCAATCATCCACCATCTCGCCTCCGTTCTTGATCATTTCACCAGTAATTTCATCTCTACCTGCAGATTTACCATTCTTGCAACTTTTTCGCTCTACCCATTCTCTCCTCCTTACTAAAACCTCATCCCCAAAATTACCTATTCCTTCTTGCACCATCAAAACCCACACCTTCCTAGTACACCATCTGTTTCTTCATTGTACTGTTAATATTGTGCTGATTTTCGAAGTGTTTCTTTCACACTCTTCTCTTCTCCATTCATCAGTTACAGAAAGCACCATTCCTATTCATTATTCTAAAGCAGATCCCCTCTTATTCTCATTCTTAACATTCCCTTTTCGGCTTTCCTTCCAGAAGAGCTTCCTATTCCCTTGTTGAAGTTCCCTCATTTCATCTCGTCTTCCCAACTGTTGTGCATTTTATCCTCTTTGGTTTTGTCGTTCTTTTCTACGTGAACAACTTTTAGTATTCTTACTGTGTGTGTCCCTCTTATATAATTACAGACATCTTTCTGTCTTTTGAGTCTTCATCATTTGCTTTTAGTAAATTCTTTATTTCTTTTTTTACCTTTAAACTCGCTTTTTCTATGGAGCAGTCCGTGGGGCTGGCTGTTTGTGTTTGTTTGGGGGTCATTCCAGTGCCATTGCACTGTTTGTTAACATTCTTGACTTCCTACTTTAGCAACTCGCACATACTGTCCTTTTGCACTACTATAGAATGCTTGGTGGCCCTTGGTCATTTGCCCCCCTGCTGGGGGTAGATTGTTCAGTAATTTGCAAACTTGTTTCCCATTCAATTGTGACCGTTTTACTAGCGACGCATCTTACACTACTTTCCTTATTGTCGTTGCTCACTTTAACTTCTCATCTTATTTACCTACTTCCTTCGTATCACCTTCCTCTCCATCCAAGCCCACCACTAACTTATTTACATAGAACAACATGTGGGATGATTTGTTGGGGGGTTGGGGTGTCGGTTGGTTTTCCGAGTAATTGGGTGTGGTGGTGTGCGCGCATGTCCTTGAAAGTTCCGCCCTTACACACCGGGGTGGGTTATTTAGAATCCAGACAGCAGTTTTTGTTTGGGTTTGGTTGGTGGTTGGTGTTGGGTGGTGGTGGGTTTTTGTGGGGGGGTTGTGTGGGGTGATTTACTTGGTCAGGACTACGTCCGTTGCCGTTGGCGGACGGTTTGTGGTGTGGGGTCAACACTGTAATCAATCAATTACTTTTCATGGGTTGTGGTCGTTGCGGAGTACCATGGCTGTTGCTCTATGCCGTAACAGGACCTGTAACTCTAGTAATAGCTTATATACTCTTTGTCGTTGTAGGGAAGAAGTATTACTATTTACGCACATCCGTCTCTCCTTTCACAGAAGGTGAGTCAAGTCACCTTCTATACCATTCTCAGTTTTCTCCTATCTCGTGCTGGTGCTGTTGGGTGTATTGGCGACACCTCCCGCTGTCGCCAATACCACTGTTATACCATCGGTCGCTGTTTTTGATCACCTATCCAACAACATTCAGGTCCCCCAAAACTATCAATTCTGAAGCCTCCTAAATCACTGTTGTCCATCCAGAACATTATTACATTTCAGCATTATCCCAAAAAATCGTACATCTCACATCGTCTTCACCGTTCCTCAGATGGATCCATATCGTCAAATCCACACATACCGTTGGACCTTTCAAATTAAATTTTAACTGGCATTAAGAATCTAGGACTCACCAACCAACGATCAAAGTCTAACCATAGCTTCGTACCACCAGGTCAGCTCATTCCAAATTGCAACTCCTTCTCTTTTCCTTCTCTTTCATCTGAATTCGAAAAGTATGGCATCACCACAACTCATTTCTGTCATTTTCCTTTCCATCTTTTGTTTCAGTCACAGCGGGCAAAATCAATTGCCCGAACGTTCATTTGGCTTATTTTCTGAGAGTTCCTGCTCACGCGCTTCGCGCTACCATACCATTCACTCTATCGCTCTCTCTCTCAACTCAACATTTAAATTCTCTGACAATTCCATGTAACTCATCGATTCATACAAAGCTTTCTGCCCGAATGATAGAAGGCCGTTTACGGCGATCACGACCTCTGCTCCGAGGCCTGCAATTATGCGCATTCCCGGCAAGAAATGATGGTAGTAGCAGCCAACGCCATTATCACCGTCTTAGTCCGGGCTCCTAGCGACACAGTGTATGATGGTTCATTCTAGGTAATTGTATTAGTTTCGTGTGTTTTGACGCAAGAGGACTACGAATGATGGGCAAGTTCTTTCTCCCCCACCATTCAGGGATATGAGTAGTAAGATGTCTGTGATAAAGAGCAGGTGGATTGAAAGCATGGAAAATTTAGAAAATTGAGGGGAAAAGAAGAGAAGGCTTGGAACAGAAAGTTGCCAATGTGGTAAATGCCTAATGCACGAATGCATAACAAATCACATACACGGTGCTCTGGGGGCTCGGCAGCGGTTCTCACACAAAAAGGACCCATCGTGCATTGGTTTTCTACAGCTATGCCATGGCCCCAAGTTAACTAAGAATCATACATAATAATACTATATAACATATCATTTAATATATATATATTATATATATAGTATTAATATGTATAATATATAATATATACTATAGATAATATATATAATAATATATATATAATATATAATATACAGTAATATAAAATAACATAAATTGAATATTAATATATATATATATATATATAGTATAATTAATATTATATATATATATAATATCATATATATTATTATATAATTATATAATATAATATAGTTAATATATATATTATTATATCTAATATATATATATATTATTAATTCTTCTTCATCTACCTTTTCTCCCCAAGACCTGGGTAAGGTGCATAACATGCATCAGCAAAAGAAAAGTCAGTAGAAGAATATGCACAAAAGTCGAAAACAGACCCAGCCTTACCGTTCGGCCGGGCTCCCATCTGTAACCATTAATTAGCAAGAACTCGCTGCGCAGTCAGAAAATCCACCTAGAGCTTCACGACCGCCACGGACCCCCATTATGTAAATCGTCATGTAAGGTTCATCTCTTAGCCAGGTGGGCCCACACCATGACCCCCTCGCAAAACCCGGACCATTCCTTCCTATTCTATGCACCTTTATCTCATCGTGCCTCCTGCAACTCACATTTCGCCGTCTTCTTTCAGTACATTTTCGTGTTACTGACTGCAATCCACTTTTTCTTCGGTCTCCATAGCCATCAGTTTTCCCACACACTTAGCCACTATATCAGGTCCGCGTTAAACCAACCGATCTATCATTCATCCTTTCCACATGATCCAACCATCTCAACAATACTTTCATTTATCCTCTCGTTTACCCCTTTCTTCACACGACACCACAACTCTTTAATACTTTCATTCCTCATTTTATCAAAAATTCTTCTCAACACCTAACACCCCCCTAAGATGTCCATCTGAGACCACATTGAATCTTTCAGATCTAGACTCTTATTCCAGAACCGTAGTCCTCACTACTATATCAATAACACAGGTAAACAACATACCCTCATGTAAGACCCCTAAGCGCATCTCAAGACAAAGGTCCCTTTACATCCCACCAACGATTTAATACACCAGCCACCTTTCCTGCCAGTTCACTAAACTTCCTACTACAACAACTGCCATCATCCGTATCCTTCTTCATCCAACATATACCCTAGAATATTTCAACTCAGACACTTGTTTCAGCTCCTCACCATCTAACATAACTTCACACTGAGGACTGTCCCTCACTCACAACCATAACCTTACTCTATCTCGTTTACTTTCAAACCCCGTTCCTTTACTAAGCACCCTGGCAAATCTCTACACTAACCAATCCTCTCAAACCTCTCTAGATTCGCCACAACAGAACCAAATCAATCCGCAAAATATGATTATGCTAGGGCAGCCCTCCACTCATCTCCATCTCCATCATCATTCATTGCACATTATATATATATATATATTATATATAATATAATTTATAATAATAATATATAGTATATATATAATAGTATATATGATATATATATAGTATATATATATAAATATATATATATATATATCATTATATATAATATATATATATATATATATTATATATACCTATATCTTCTTTCTTCTTTAGTCAAGACTGGGGGTAAGGTGCAACACATGCACTGGAAACAGAACAAGTAGTAGAAGAATATGAAACGCAAGTTGAAAAAAGAAAGCCCAAGCCTTATTATTGCAAACCTTTATATCATTTGTGAGAACATCGCCGCAGTCAGAAAATTCACCCTAGAGCATCACGGGACCGGCGATGGGACCCACAGCATAATGGCATCTCGTCAATGATGGGTTCATCCCTTGGCCCAGATGGGACTACCAACCTTAAACCCACCTCACAGGAACCCACCCGCCATTCACATCCTGTTATTGCCACTTTCTTCGCCACTGCCAAACTCGTATTCCTATCTCCTCAAGCATTCCCTTTAACTGATTCTTTCCAACTTTTTCTTACGTCTCCCAGCGGTGTCAGATTCCCTCCCAGCACACAAACCACTATGCATCCGCTTTAACTACTGACTACACCATCCTTTCCACCGTCGACCAAACCGCATCTCGAATGTACTTCACGTTTATATCTCATTTTAGCTTCCTTTTCTTCGACGACCACACAACCTCTCTATCGGCATTCATTCTCAGTTTTATGCAATTCTTACTCACACCCAGTAACACGCCCCATAAGATTATCCAATCCTGAACACTTTGTACTTAGATATACACCTCTATCTCCCAGACCATAGGTTACACCTAACACAATTAACACAAGGTAACAACATACCCTCATGTAAGACCCTACTGCGCTTAAGACGTGGTCCTTTACATCCGCCAAGAAAGGTTTAATTGCTCCAGCCACCTTCCTTCCAGAAATTCACACTTTCCTACTACACTCTGCATCACCGTTCTCTTTCAGTTCCAGCACTCATATCCTAAATAACTTTAAACTCAGACAGTTAGTTCCAGCTGTTCACCATCTAACATAACCTTTCACAACCGGAGGACCATAACCTTACTTTATCTACGTTTACTTTCAAACCCCTCCTCTAACACATCCTGCGCCATAATCCCTTTAACCAATCCCTCTTTCGAAACTCTCTTCAGAATTCGCTCACCTTAGTTCAAAACCAATATCAATCCGCATATAATGATGGTAGGGCACCCTCCACTCTCTTCCATTCTCTATCATTCTAACACCTTCCCTAACACCCCCACCTCTAACTCTTTCATAACTCCATTAATATTCAAATTAAATAACCAAGGAGACATAACAGCATCCCTGCCTCACTCCGCCTATTAATATTAAACCTTAATTCACTTTCGCTCTCCATTTATTCTAACACATGCCCACTATCGATGTACATACTTTTGATCCATCAGAAACTTACCACCAACCAACCAGTATGATCACACACCTGCCAAAGTTTCCCTATTAAGTCCATAAAACCTAAATACAATTTATCATTAACTTCATAACTTAATATACATTTATTATTAATCCATAAAACCGTAAATACAATTTTATTCTTATCAACCAATTTTCTCAATCATTTTATTTCAATGTAAAGATTTGTTCCACACATCCATCCTCTACCACTTTTAATCGCACCTTGTTCTTCACACCAATCAGTCCCTTCAGTCACTCGGACGCGCCCTCTTCCTCGACCAAAATACCAGCATAATATCTTCCCTACAACACTCAATAAACTAATTCCCCCTATAATTTCTACAGGCTTGCCCTTATCCCGTTACCCTTATATACAAGCTACTATTACGCTCTCCTCCAATCCCTTGGAAACTATACCCTCCATAAATGTTCTGTTCATAACTTCTAAATCCAATCAATCATCATCATCTCGCCTCCGATTTTGATCATTTCACCAATAATTTCATCTATACCTGCAGATTACCATTCTTCAAGTTCTCACTCTCCCATTATCCTCCTCCTTTACTAATTGACCTCAATCCCCAATAATACTTAAATTCTTTTTGCCGCCAAGCAAACCCAACACACATTCATTACCACTCTTTCATTATTAGGCCAAATGGTTATGCCAGATTTTTCGAAGTGTTTCCCCTCGCACACTCCCCTCCCAATCCATTTCATGCAGTTTACGAAAGCCCTAATCCCTGTTCCATTATTCCTAAGCAAGATTCCCCTTATTCTCATTCTTAACCTTTTCGCGCTTTCTTACAGAAAGCTTCCTAAATCCCTTGTAACCTCCATCTCATCCCTCCTTCCAAACTGATTCCAATATTAACCTCTTGTTTTTTTTTTTCTTTTACTCCCACTTATGCCATCCTTTTAGTATGTTTTTTTTTCCTCCTTATATATCCAAACATCTTTTGAAACCTCAACCATCATTGGCGTTAGTGACAAATTCAAACCACGCTTCTTTTAATTATTAACCCCGCTTGCATCACACTTCATTCACCACTCACTGTTAACATGTCTTACTTACTAACTTTAGCAACAATCCATCATTTACTTTCTTTTGCACTGCTACACTAACTACTTTCCTGCCCGAGTCGTCAACACAAAACCCGTCGATGCTAGAAGAAAAACTAAAACATATTTCGGAATCTGACAATAAAAATGAAACTGAATAAATCCAGAACAGATACCATGAGAAAAAGAATTTTTGTAACATAATTTTTATTTAAATACAAATGTCATTTATTATTATTTTGTTAGAAATTATTATATATTATTATTATTACTGTAATTATGATTCAATATTATATATTATTGTTTTTATATTACATTATTATTAAATTAAAATATATTAAGTGTCATTTACAGTATCAATCCTTTGTAGCTGATATTATTAAGCTTATTACATTATGATTTATAACTATTAATATTATTATTATTTTTTATTGATTCATTATTTTAATTTTATTATTATTATTATTATTATTATTATTATTTAGTAATTTAAAAAAACTCGTTGCGCAGGAGGTTGACTCGCCGACTCTCATTCGAAAGAGGACGCTGGTTCAATCCTCTCTGTAGTGGTTGGGTAGTTTATCTGCCTGGGGGCAAGAATTAAAACTAAACTGCGAACACGTTGGGGTGGAGCTGGTTTGGGATAGCCAGCTCTTAAAGTTCGATTCCTGTAGTCCCCCCCGTGTTACCCTCTGAAAGGGGATAAAGCACGTTAAAAAGGTTTTTATAATTAATTATTATTAATTATTATTATTATTAATTTATATTAGTTATCATTATCCCCCGCCGTTAACGTACCCCTACTTATCATGGTGGGGGGATTCAGATACCTCTCCTGAGAGTTATCTGTTAATTTATTGGACGTTTCTGTTTTTGTTGATTTTTCCCCCTTCCTTTTGTGGTTTCCCCTCCTTTCCATTTATTCTTTGTTCTTATTAATTTTTATTATTATTATTATTATTAATTATTATTATTATTATAATTATTAATTATTATTATTATTATTATTTATATTATTATTATTATTATTAGTCCCCTTACCCCTTACCCTTCCCTTCCTCAGTTTCTGTCCCTTCCTCCCTCCCGTTTCTGTACGTACTACCTACGTATCCCTGATCTCGTTCTCTTCTGAGAGTTCTCCCATTCCCTGCTTCCTGGTGCTACCTTGCTGTTGTCTCTGTGTGTGTCATGGGCCCATCTTGCCCTCCTTCCTACGTGGATGAGGGTACAGGTTAAAAAACCGGTTTTTGTTGCCTTTCTCCGGGCCGCTAAATTGTAGGGCGTCCCGAACCTGCCCTAACCTGTGAGGAAAAGGCTGTACCTGCTACTTGCGTCCATTAATCTTCGGCTATCGCGTTCGATCCGTGTGGTGCACGGATAGGACCTGTGACCTGTGCGGACCCTGGAGTGAGGAGGAACGGAACCTAACCACACCCCAACCACATGGCCCAACACTACGCCGATGTGGTTTCTAGGGGGAGGTATGTAGCTCTTGGCCTTCGTGGGCGCGGTTGCCTGCGGTTCACGTCCTGCCGGGATTTATGTTTCTATTCATCATTCGTGTTAATTCATCTTTTGTGTTTATTTATTGCGGTGCTGATGTTTTGCAGGAGTATTTTTCATGGGAAGAAAATCTAAAAGTTTACCGTTTTACAGAAAGGCGACAAACACCATCTGTCGGATCCCCCACCTGACCCTTCTGTGACTATTCCCAGGCCCTGCGACAGCAGGGGCTTTGACGCTCCTTGTTGATGAAATGTGGTAACTCCTCACAACTACATCCACCCAAATGGTTGGTATTTCACCACCCACCCCTATCGCCCTCGATTCCGGTCCCGTTTCAGGGACTGCCCCGTCTAGACCAGGTGAGGCTGTTGTGGCCTCTCAGAATATCCTTGTCTCTCCGTCTTTACGTTTGCCATTCCAGGAGCCGCATGCGTCAAGCGGGGTTCCTTCCTAAACGCCCATAATAACACACAACGCCGCGATCACATCCAGGGTCCCGGGTCTGAATTCCCTAGCACCGCTTTTATTTTTAATTTACATTCTGTCCTTTTTCGTCCACTGACTTCTGTGAGCCAGCTCATCCTTAGTGATGCTTATGGAAGCTGCTCTCTCAAACTACTTCGAGCCACACTTACGCCACTTGAGAGCGCCGGTTCTCCTCCTTGGTTCGTGCTGCCTTCCTCGTAATCCCAGAGCAACGTAACTATGCCTTCGCCTATCCCATCGTGGGAAGATCCCGTCATTTCTGATAACCTGATGATGTCCGTACACGTGAAGGGTACCATATATGCGCCTGAGTTCTGTTTGCTTCAATTGACATCCTAACTCATTTACAAGCTCACCACGTCGTGCCTATCACTGACGTTTATCGGTTCCCTCCTCGTAAGAAGAACCCCTCAAAGACGAACCCTCGTCTGTTACCTTACCTTCTCTGTGCCTTTCCCTCCATCCAAGGTAAACCTTGGTTTTACCATGCACACGGTTCGGACTTATGTGCCCTTCCCGAGAAGATGTTTCAAGTGCCATAAATTTTGGTCACCCTCAGAAATATTGTCGGTCTTCCCAGACCATCTGTCCGACATGTGGCAGTTCTCTCCACCCGAACTGGGACAAGAGAGTTCCTCCATGTTGTCCTACACTGTAAGGGCCACCCCCGGCCTCCTCTGCCACTTGCCTCCTGTTTTCGCCTTGGAGAAAGGAAATCCCTGAGCAGTGCAGCCATTCATAACATATTACCGTCGTGGAGGCTACCCGCCGGGCAGAAGGAGTAAGCTGGCTCATCTTCCTCTATCTTATGCTGCGGCAGCGTCCACACTCCATCTGCGGTTACCTCTTCCGTTGCTCATCGCCCCGCTGCCGTATGTGTCCGGAGCTTTTGTTCCGCTTTCAACGTCATACGACCGTTCGAGTGCCTTCCGTGCCGGTTTACCGGATCCCCCTGTTTCGTGTTTCTAGAGGCTTTGGACAATTGTCCTCTCCACCCGAAATGGTCCGCCGCGCCCCTCGTCGTTCTTCGCACGACACACACGACCCTCTCTTATCATGCTCCTCCTTGTAGAGGTCCATGCAGCTCCCAAAGGGGATATCTGATTTTGCGATAAGTTCCGCTTCTGAGGTCGATGCAATCGTCCATGTGCCTCGTCGGAAGCCTACACCCTTGTACCGTCTCCCCGGAAACGCCCTGCTTCTGTTTCGCCGGGAAAACACCAAGTCCCTCTTAACGGTTGCGAGAGTCCGTCCAAGGGCCGGATCTTCCCGGGACAGACATCCTTACTCGCTTGCTTATCGGCCGCGGACTTCTTGAAAGGGCAGAAGCATCTCCGTTTGTAGACTGGGGGGCCCCTGTCCTGTCCTGCCTAAACGGGCCTCTGCCGCCGCTGACAACCCAACGTGGCCGATCTCGGACCAGTGGTCCACCCTCTGCCCGTTTCTGATAATTTTCTACTTACTCCGCCTAAGCCCCCTTCGCTTCTGCACTAATTCAACGCGATTCTGAAACCTTTTTCGGATCCACGATGGACTCTCGGACTACTCCTTCTTCCGTGGGGGTCCACGGTGCTGACACACTGTTGTCCCACCCGAGGGGAAGTCGCGAGCGAGCTAATCGTGATTTGACACCTCGCCGTGGCTCCGCTTCGATGTGTGTTGAGGTTGGGTTGGCTGCTGGTGGATGCAGGAGGATGGAGGAGTCTTCCCTTCCTGCCGTCTTCCCCTCCACCCCCTTTGATTCGGTCCCTGTCGCGGACCTTCTGGTCTCCTCGAGCGCGGACCGCTTCCGGGATTTTAACTACTGACGCCATACTTGTCATCCGAATTGTCTATCTCACTCCCAGCCGACACCGTTCCTACTTTCCATCACTCGTTCCATCTTTCCCCCACCTTGTTAGGGGCGCCTCCTGCAAGACGCGTCCCCCTTCCCGGCCTGCTAAGAAGTACATGGCAGGTGCGTCTGAGGGGAGGAATGTTCGAAATGTGGAGTGGTGACATTGGCCGCGCCCCTCTTTGCGAGCCCTCTCCTGTTGTGCCCAGGAACACCTCTCGTAAACAGGGGGTCCACACATATCCCTTTGCGTGATCTTCCTCTCCCTCCGGGGTTTGAGGTTCCTGTCGGTGGGTCGTCCGACGACTCACGGGACCTTCCGCCTTTAACCTCTGAGGAGACTGCCACATCCCAAAACATCGTGACTATTGTCACGGATCGTCCTGACCATTGATTATTTCCGTTTATGGCACGTTTCATCCAATGAACTGCCGCGGATACTTTGCTAATTACGAAAAACTAAAGAGATTACTTGTCTCGATCATCAGCCCTTGGCTTTTTGTTTACAGGAGTTGCAACTTCGTGACCGTAACCTTTTGCAACCTTCAAGGTACAGGGAGCCCCTTATTTTCCCTGAATCGTGGAACCAGCGACAGAGGTGGGGCAGCGATCCTGCTTCACGGAGTCCTGTCGCCATTTACTCCATTCCACTCTCTACCCGCTGCATGCCGTGGCGCTCGTATCCATCTTGACGCGCCGCTTACGCTGTGCTCGTGTCCTGGCGCCATCTGGTAAATATACCAAGAAGGACCTCTTCGATTTTTTCACGTGTCTCCCACCGCCCATGTGGTCCCTCGGTGACTTTTTTAACCCTCGCGCCATCCCTTTGTGGGAGACTCTGTAACGTCCCAACTGCCGGATTGTTGTTGAGTATTTTGAGCAGGATTTTTCTTTGGGATTCTCAACAAGGCCTTCCCACCTTTGAACGTTTGGATACAGGCACACTTCTTCCTGTTTTGACGTCTCGTTGTGTTCCATCTCGTCTTTAGATCTTTTTGGGTGAAGGTCGTCTTTCTCTGTGGTAGTGACCACTACCATATCGTGATACCATCCTTCGACCCCCCAATCCGCAGCTCCCACCGTTATCTGGCTGGCGCTATGACAGGGCAGACTGGTTTCCTTTCATCAGGCCACTTACTTTTCCATCTTTCCTGCAACTAACGTGTTCCCGTCGCCGGCGGATGCATTCACTTACTTTCAGGAAGTTATCCTTCGGGCGGCGACGGAGCATATACCCCGTTCATCTGGGACCCGGAAATCAACAACCCCCTGGTGGACCAAGAGTGTGCTCGGCTAATCGTGAAAAGCGTAAGTTTGTATAAGCTGTATAGCAACAGGAACCTCCCCACACCTCCCAACCTTGATTCTGTTTAAGGCTTCGGCGGCCCGCTCCCGGCGTAATAATCGCCGTACGCGGAAACAGTATTTTCGCACATACGCTTCCACCGTTAATTCTTCCGCCTGTATCATCAGTCCATAAAAAGGTGCGAAAAATTTCACGAAAACACCATGCTGATTCGCCTATTATCCTCGTTTACGGCCCGCAAACTTCTGATTCATCTCTGCACCCGGTTTGTGGCGGAGAGTTTGGTTATCACTTCGCGTCCTGCTTCAGCGGTTCCCGTTATCCTGAACCTTTTTCGTCTATGTCGCTTGCGGGTGAGTTTCCGAATTTCTGTCCGCCTGAACAGACTTCCATACAACCGGCTATCACCAGGGTCGAGTTCCTAGATCCCCTCAAGCTTTTGCAAGGAATGGAGCGCCTGGCCCCTGACGGCATCTCCTTTCAGATGCTTCGCCATGCTCATCCGTCTGCCACTGCCTTCCTTCTCGGCTTATACAATAGAATATGGGTGGAGGGGGTCTTCCCTTCCGTCTGGTCTACTGCATATATTTTCCCCATCTCCCAAACCTGGGAAAGATCCGACTTCTTCCGATAACCATCGCTCCTATTTCATTGACGCCTGCAATACATGTAACAGCTCATGGAGAATTGGGTGGCTCCCGTCTTGTTCCACGTTGGAGCAACGTCCATGCATTTTCCGACTACCAATTTGTTTTCCGTCGCCATACTGTCGCGCTCGACACCAGGATCCCCTCCATTCGTTGGATCACGAACATTGTTGAGTCATTTGCTTCCAAACAAAATGACCTGCCGCTTCTTTGACCCTCGAAAAAGGCGTATGTATAGCACGTGAGTTGGGGGTTTTGCGGGCCTCCACTCCTTGGACTTAGGGGGCAACTCCCCTATTCCTTCATGTTCGATGTCGGATCGTTCGTTTCAGGTCCAATTGTGTGCACGCGTCGTAGGCGTTTGTCCTGTGACGAAGGGGTGCCAGCAGGCAGTTTACTGGAAGCGTGGTTGCTTTTCGCTATTGGTTTTAATGGTGTTATCGATTCCATCCCGACGTCGGTGCGCTGCTCCATCTATGTTAACGATCTTGCCCTGTACATCTCTGAGCTAAACTTCCTTGTATGGAAGTCCCAACTTCAGGTTGCCAGCGCATAGGTTTGCCTCCTGGTGCCTCTGCGCGTGTGCTTTACATTCCGCATCACGTCGAAAACACAGCCGTGCTTTCCGGAAAAATCCTCGTCTTAGGGGTCGCATACAATCGCTTCCTATGTTGCGTCTCTATGCTCACCACTATCCATTGGAGCCGACGGTGCGGTTCCTGGGGTCTGTTGCTCGATGAGCGCCTCGCGTACCTTCCTCATATTACTCTCCTCAAAGCTAATTGCCGCCGTTCATTGGATCTCTTACGGCACCTCACCTCTAAGACTTGGGGTGCGGACAGAAAACCAGCTCCCTTTACATCATGCTGGCTGCGTGGCTAAAACTGGACTCATGGTTGTGCCATTTCATGGGCAGACCTCTACCGAGTCCTACCTCCGCCTTCTTGACCCCAAATTCAGACTGAGTCTGCGAATTGCCACGGTGCATTCCGTCCTCTCCGAGGAGAGCCTGAGGTGAGGCCGGGGTGATCCCTGCTCTGCGGAAGAGCAGCTCATGTGCTCGCTGTTCATCCGTCTTCAGGTTCCTACCTCGTCGGCCTTGACACCTAAAATAGAGCGCGTCCGTCACACCCCTTATTATTGGCCGTTTGCTGGGGTTACTTCCATCTTCGCTTTCCTCGACCTTCCTCAGCGAGCGGTCATGCAATTTGATTTTACCTCTACCCGTTCACAGTGGGTCTCTCCGCCTCCTGCTCTTTGCAGTGGGATCCAGTCTTTGAATAAGTCGGAGGCCACCCGGTGCTGTTGAGGGATTCCTTTGTATCTCACGCGGAGGTCCAATAGCGACTCTATAGCGGTTTACAACGATGGTTCCAAGACGGCAGGAGGGGTGGGAGCCAGGTTGTGGAGTCGAAGTCGGAGTCGCGGAGTCTGGGAGTCGGTAATTTGAAGAGGTGGAGTCCGAGTCGGAGTCGGAGTCGGCAATTTTGAAAAGGTGGAGTCGGAGTCGGGAGTCGGTAATTTCCAAGAGGTCGGAGTCGGAGTCGGGTCGGATAACTTTCAATATAGTAAGAGTTTGGAGTCAGAAAAATTTTTGACTGACCAATGTTATGAATTTGTGTGTCTGTGTGAACTTCAATCACTTCAGCAAGTTCACTAACTTGCGACTTCCATATCTCAAAATGCAATTGCAAACTTCGAAGTTTTTAACCTGTACCTCATGTTTCAATTTGAACTATATTCTAATAATAAATTCAACCTTCAATCTTATACCTCTAATATTAAGGATGTTGAAAGAAAAAAGACTCACATGGACAAAGAGATTTCTCCTCATTCGACAACTGATATTATACTAGCTGCTGTTTATATTGATCCTATGTACAGGGTAAAGCTTAACTAAAGATCAACAACAAAAAGCTAATCTGCACTTTGCAATGTGTCATTTGGATTAAAGGGTTGCAGAAAGTTCAAGAAGAAAATGGATACATCTGAAAATATTGTAAGTGATGAAACTACAACTATCCCCATTACTACTTCTCAAGTCATTTTTCAGAAAGCTCAGAAGCTGAGTATGAAAAGCTTCTAGATATTGGAGAGCTTAGTCGAAAGCGTCGACTGCTCTACTTCCAAAGCAAGTTAGCGTTGAACGGTTTTTTCTGCTCTCAGCATTATGAAATCAGACCTAAGAGGAAAAATGAAGGAGACCAGCAGATGCTATTATACTATATAATAATATATATATATTAATATATATATATATACTAATTAATATATATCTATATATATAATATCTATTATATATATATATACTATATATCATATATAATATATATATAATATATATATATATATATATATATTATATATATATTAGAAATATACAAATGATTTTGCGTTTATTGCACAAATATCTTTGAAATATATATATATATATTATATATATATATATAAAATAATATATATATATATATATAAAATATATATAATACTATATATATATATATATATATATATATAATATACTATATAATAATATATATATATATATATATATATAATATATATATATATATTATAATAATAGAAAAACTAAATATATAATATATATATAATATATTATAATATATCTATATATATAATACTATAATATACTCATATATATATATATATATACTTAATCATATATACTAATATATATAATATATATATATATATATCTATATATATATATAAAGTTTCAAATTCTAACAGGCAGAAAGAAAGCCCAACAAGAACTAGCCTTTAAATTAGTGTTCACGTACTGCACAATATAAACGAAGGAAGTATCAATCATTTGTTTGTTGAGAATAGAGTATTAAGAAATTTTTATGTATCAACGAAATATATATTTTTATTTTTATTTTCAAATACTAAATAATGTTACATTACTGCCTAATGGTTAGTATTTGCCTTCGGACTTGAGCCCAATTCTCTACACCCCCTCCTAACAAATGGACATAAATTCCTTAATTTGCCCATCTACTTTGATAGGGAAGAAACAAACTGTAGCATTTTTCTGACCACGTAAACGTCGTTTTTCGAGGTTTTCTTCTTTTCGCTTGTACACGTCATTCTTTCCCCAATTTTCATTTTTTCACAACCTATATTTTTGACACTGCTCCTTTCATACAATTTTTTCGAAATTACTTCATACTTGAAATATACTTTGATGGGTCCATTACCTACTAAAAATTTAGAAAATATTTTTTTGTTTTTTCAGAATTTGTGTTCAGCAATATCAAAATTCAAACCCACTTCATTTGGTTTTTTAAAAATTAAAAAATTTGCGAAAAACCTTTTTTCTGCTCATATGCGATCTGGATGAAATTGTTAGAGCATATGCAGTCTTGGGAGATGCACAATTTTTTTAACTTAGAATAATTTCCTTTGGTATATGCAGGTAGTTTTGGGATTGTTCTTGAAACAAATTTTCAACAAAAAAAGTTTTTTGGAAATTTTAAAATTTTCTTTGAGTGTAAAAACATTATTATAAGTAAAAAAGATGTATCTCGCCCGCCTATGCAAGCCCTGAAAATTTGAAATGTTATTCGGACAATAGAAAAATATATCATTCAACATTTCCAAAAAATGTTTTATTTTTTTTTTTTGGAAAAGTGATTTATTTTTTTAACTCATACCTACAACAAATCCATCAACATCAAATTTTCGAAGCTTATACTACGCGGAAGGACATCTTTTTTAACTTAGATAATTTTTATGTATATCGCAAAGAAAAAACTTAAAAATTTTCCTCAAGTATTCGACCTACAATATGTCCTCTGAAATGTCATCCGATACGCATGAGAAAGAAAAAAGTTATCGCAATTTTTCAAATGTTTAAAAAAACCAACAAAAAAGTGATTTTCAATTTTGTACCATTGCAAGCACAAATTTTGAAAAAATCAAAAAACTATTTCGTGCATTTTGTTAGGTAATGGACCCATCTATTCATATACTTCAAGTTTGAAGTCACTTTCTCGCAAAAAATTGTAGAAAGTTTAAGCCAAATATGTCCAAAAAACAAGTTGGGAGAACTGAAAATTCCGAAAATTTACTACAGACACAGAAAAACATCGAAACGAACGTTTTTAGAGTTTCAGAACAATAGCTAACATGTTTGGTCTTCTTTTCTTCATCAAAAATGGCCGCAAAAATTTAATTAATTATTATGTCATTCATTGGGGTGAAAATTGGCCTTCACGCGAACAAATCTTCTTCTCGGCTGCCCCTTTATTGAAGAAATATACTATACTATATATATATATAATACTATATATTAATACTATATAAATTAAATAAATAATATATTAATCATATTACTTAACTACTATAATATATATCCTACACTACCTACTCATACTACTCCACCTATATTAATATATATAATTATAATATGTATATATAATATATATATATATATATATATATACTATATAATCCCTATATAACTATATATATACCATATATTAATAAATACTATACTTACAATATATATCCTATACTCTACTCTGCCTATACATATATACCTCCCATTCACATATATATAAACCATTACTATCCAAACCCCCGACAAAAATTTCTGGTTACAGGACCCATATCCACTAATATATACTATATACTATATACCTATATATTAGTATATACCATCACATCAAACCATACCTAACTCATACTCATATATATCCACCTACACCTATACCTATCACCCTATTATACTCATATTATAATACTCTACCATTAACCCCCCTCCTAATATATATTAGGTAAATCATATCATTTATATATATATACACCACACCACTATATATATATATACCCCACTAATCCTACCTTCATACACTCATATACTCATATACTACCCTATATACCTATAATATTTTATACTTATATATCACCATCAACACTAATCACATATACTAATATAACTAACTCACATCCCAACTACTCCAACCATAAACATCCACCTCACCACCACTCACACAACATCACATCACATAATCATCACCACCTTCTCTCCTCCAAACTGGCGCACACTAAGTTCGTAAAGCATGAATTGAGGCCACACACAAAATATCAGAGACCTACCTGAACGACGTCGCACCAAGCAAACGCACCCCAGCATGAGAGATCCCAGCAGCAGTCAGAAAATTCAATCCTAGAGCTTCATATATATATATATATACATTATTAATATTATTATCATAATCACCACAATCACTGTCTTATATATTATATTTCTATAATATATACTATAGTATATATATATAATAATATATACTATATACCTAACATACCTAATACTATGTATACAAAAAAAACCTATTATGATTTGAATATTCCCTTCAATAATATAAACCATATATCTATCTACTCACTATCATAGTTATTATTATATATTATAATATACTATATATACTATATCATATTAACTAATCTATCCTATATTATACTATATATAGACCTAATATATAGATATCTATATATATATATACTTTTCATATATAATACTTTTCCAGAAGACGGTGTGTAGTCGTTAGTCGATCTACGATGTCGTGTAATGTTTCCACCAAGGGTGGAGTCGGGTCGGAGTCGGGAGTCGGTAATTTTTAGAGGCCGCGGAGTCGAGTCGGAGTCGCAGTATTTTGAAGAAGGGCATGGAGTCGGATCGGAGTCGGAGTCGGAAATTATATAATTGACGGAGGAATGGGTGGGAGCTTCAGCTGTGTTTCCGGACCTCCAACTAGTATCCCATAACCCTGCCACCCTATTTGATCAATGTTTTCTCCAGCTGAACTAAATAGCATGTCCTTGGCGGTGAACAATCAGTAACCGTTCCTGCCCGTGGGGTAATTAATACGTCTTTTCGATTCTGCGAGCGACTTCTCCAGTCTTGCCTTGAACCCGGTCCATACTCCGAATAACCCGTTGGTCTGGTGCCCATTCATACATCACCTCTGCTTGTTACCAGCCGCAAGAAATCAATCGCATTCCTACCATTCTCATTTTCTCCCGCAACCCCAAAGGCACCTGTTATATCATTCCTCTTTAGATCATCTATCCAACCGTTCAAGTCGCCAAACACAATTATTCTGAAGCCCCCCCCCCACTCACCCCATTCAAAACATCGTTCAGATTGTTCTAGAAAGTCTCACTTCTCAACATCACCTACAGATGGACCATATGCTACATCCGCACGTACTTTAACCTCAATCTTAAATTTAACCATTAATATTCTAGTACTCTCACAGTCATAATCCACCATAGCTCTGTGCCACAAGTGTCTCATCAGAATTGCAACCCCTTCTCCCTACTTCTCATTCCTCTCCACTCCAACACATGCACATTTCACCCCACACCATTCGTCTTTTCCTCTTCCTTAACCTTTGTTTCTGTCACAGCAAGCATACCAAATTTACCCTTTCTGAATACATCCATCACCTCTCTCTCCTCTTCTCGCCATTTATTCCTCTTTAGAAGATCCCATGTGTATACCCAGACGTTTCATACAGTTTCGCTTAAAGATAAGCGCTCACGACTTGGACCGAGGCATGCATGAGCATTCCTAGGGAGAAATAAGTAAAAAGGTGATGGCTGAACCCCAACCCAACTACCACTGTCCTTTTAGCTGCCTTTTACGACTTGCAGAACGTGCCTTATGGTTATTCTTTCATTCCCATACACGAATTATTATTATTATTATTATTATTATTATTATTATTATTAGGCCAATTTCTTTTATAGACGTTTATGAATCTGAAAAATGTTTCATCATTGTTAAAGAAAATAAAAGAGAATGGTTCAGAGACTCATTTCGAATCAGAGGAAGAAGAATTCTTCGGAAAACTTATTATGTCAAAGTTTCCTTCGGTGCTTCTTAAGAAGTGGAGGGTGATGACGAATATACAGGTATTTTGGAGAGAGATGAGAGATTGGAAACTTTAATGTATTAAAAATAATTTTTTTTTTTTTGAAAAACCCAACCCACTTAGCCTAGGCCCTAGGCTAAGGATATGTAAAAATTGTAAAGTAGGCCCAACTTTAGCTCTTTTCCCATGACTGGGAGACTTTAATTTAATTTAAATTCCCACGCACTATATATATCATAACGGATTGTCACTGGTTGTAAGTTAAATACGGGAAAAACCATTGTAGCAATGTTTAATGTGATTCATCAATAAAGATCACAAAAAGGTAAAAGAAAGTTAACAGTTTTCGTTTGGCCTATGAGGTTAGAATTGCTTTATACAAGACACGGTGACCTCGTGGTTTAGGTAGCAATGTGACTTACCGGTTTGGCGCAAGTTGCGATCTAAGGGATCCTGGTGGTGAGCTAGATTATCTGGACGATGGGACAATGTGCTATTAACAGAATTTAGCTTGTTCAAATTGAATAATAAAAAAAAAACATTTGTTAATGATGGAAGGTTATGCGCTAAATTTATGATCTCACAATTGCCGTGAACCCGCGTGTTTCCCTCGAAATGTTGGTAAATTAGGCCGAAATATTAACTTGAGAAATGGTTAGAGAAACAATTACCAAAATAACGATAATATATAATATATATTAATATATATATATATATATATTTTATATATCATTATATATATATATAATATATATATAATATATATATATATATATATATATATATGCTAAACGAATACATAAATAGAATACATATAAAGATATATTTCCCTTCTTCTTCTTCCTTCTTCCTCATTCTTCCCCAAGACTGGAAGTAAGGTGCGTGACATGCAATGGAAACAGAAAAGCAGTAGAAGAACATGAAAAAAGTCGAAAAGAAAGCCCAGCTTTACGCGGCCCCTCTGGTACCATCTATTAGTAGAAACTCGTCGCAATCAGAAAATCCACCTAGAGCTTCACGGGACCCAACGAAATTCTCATTATGGCATATCGTCAAGTGTAGGTTCATCCCCTGGCCCAGGTGGCCACAACCATACCCCTTACAACACCCAGCCATTCTCTCCTATCATGCACCTTTCCTCTCGCCTCTACTCTGCCAAACTCTCATTTCTCTCCTGCAAACATTCATTTACCCGACTCAATCCACTTTTTTCTTCGGTCTCCAGCCGTCGGTTCCCAACACACTCACACACCACTATACAATCCGCTTAACCAACCGACTATCATTCATCCCTTCCACATGACAACCAAACCATCTCAACAATACTTTCATTTATTCTCTCGTTTACCCCTTTTCTTCACACCAAAACACAACTCTCTAATACGTTCAATTCCTCATTTTATCAATTCTTCTCACACTGAACACGCCCCTAAGATTGTCTACCATGGCTGTACACAATTGAACTTTTAGATCTATACTTCTTTTTCCAGACCAAAGTCTCACTACTATACTATATAACACAGGTAACAACATACCTCATGCAAGACCTAGCGCACTCAACAGACTTTGTCCTTTACATTCACCAACGATTTAATTGCACCAGCCACCTTTCCCTGCCATTCACAACTTTCCTACTACACTCTGCATGCATCATCCGTTCCCTTCTCATACCAACATAACTACTTTAAATAATTTTTTAAAAACTTTCCCGAAAACCAAAAAACTTTTTTTGGTTTTCCCCAGGCCCCCCTGCCTTCACTCCCTCTAACAATAATTCACACTGGAGGGGGCTATTCCTCACTCACAAGCCATAACCTTTACTCTTTATCTACGTTTTACTTTCAAACCCTCCTTTTACAAACTCTGCAAAATCTCTTCTACATCTCTCAAACTCTCTTCGAATTCCGCCACAAAGAACCAAATCATCCGCATATAATAGGTAGGGTACTCCACTCATCTCCATCCTCCATCATTCTAACACCATTTCTGCCACCCCCACCTCCTAATTCTTCTAACACCCATCCATATATAATATTGATAAACCAGGAGAAATAACACAACCTGTCTCACTCCGCTATAATACTAAACCAAATCAACCTTTACACCATTGTATTTCTATCCTCATACATAACTTTTTTGATTCATTCAAAAGCCTAAAACCAACACCATATATCAACTAACACCTCCATAGAGCTTCCCTATTAACCTATCATACGCCGGTTGCAAATCCATAAAGACCTAAATCAATTTATTCTTCTTCTCCCTCATTTTCTCAATCCATTTGTTTCAATTTAAAGATTGATCCACACATTCTCTACCAATTCCTAAAGCGCACCTTGTTCTTCACCAATCAGTCCCTTTGTCACTCGAGTCACTCTTTCGACCAAAATACCAGCATACTCGTATATACAACACTTCAATAAACTTATTCCCTATAATTTCTACAGTCCCTTAAGTCTCCCTTACCCTTAATAAGGGTACTATTACTGCTCTTCTCCAATCCTCGGAACTATACCCTCTCCATAAACGCTTATTACACAACTTCCAAATCCAATCATCACCATCTCGCCTCCCGTTTTGATCATTTCTTCTCCAGTAATTTCATCTATAACCTGCAGATTTAACCATCTTCAACTTGTGCAGTATAACCATTACCTCCTGCTTTTGCTATTAACCTCATCCCCAAATACCTATTCCTTCTTCTTGCAACCATCAAACACGCAACACATCATTTACTCATCACCTCTTCATTACTGCCCATATTATGCAATTTTCGAAGTGTTCTTTCCACACTCCCCCACATCCATTTCATCAGTTATAAAACGGAAATCACCAAATCCTAATTCACTTTCTGAGCAGGTTCCCTTTATTCTCCATTCTTAACCTTTCGCGCTTCCTTTCAGAAAGAGCTATATAACATTTATTACATATATACATATATGTAGCATATATATATATATTATATATATATATATATATATATATATATATATAATTATATATATATTATATATATATATATATATATATATATATATATATATATTATATATATATATATATATATATATATATAATATATATATATATATATATATATATAATATATATATATATATATAATATATATATATATATGTGCCGAATATTCGGTAAGTATTCGGTATTCGGCCTATTCGGCCAAAATACCAAATATTCGGTATTCGGCTTTCTGCCGACTATTCGGGCCGAATATTGAGCTTTATAAACAATAAATAACGTAACATAAGGGAAAGTTATTCAATTTAAAATTGAAATTTTAGAAAACTTAATTTTTCCAAAAAAAAATAAAAATGTAGCCAATTTTTGTAGAAAATAATGGCCGAAAATCTTTGTTCCATTTGTCAGATCCTAAAGGGCCTTTGGACATTTTTCATATTTCTAAAAATTAGAATTCATTTACTGATACGGGAATAATGGACCAAACATGGTAGCTGTTATAAGGGAGAGTGGCTTGCTATCATTTCATGTTTTATTCACATGTTGCAACTATGCATTCAACGATTCAATATTATGTCAGAAGTCCGTTATCAACGATATTTTATTTTTACTTGCAGAAGCAATATCCTCTCATTTTTCACCATTCAGCAACGGCCAGCTGCAAAGCTTAAAAATTTTCAGATGCAGCTGAATGTCAAACAGCATAAATTAACTCAAGACGTTCTACATGCTGGAACAGAACTATGATATGCTTAAAAGATTGTTTGAACAAAAGTTCCCTTATCCATATACGCTGCTGAATGCAATCAAAAGCAGTTGACTGATTTTTAGTGGCAAAATTATTCCCTTATTGAGCCATTTGACAACAATCACTAAAACAGGCCATTAAACGTGAAAGTAAACAGTCGCCCAAGTGATGCCTTCCATTTAGCAATAAATCTATTTTTAAAATAAGGCAATTAAAAGCAAAAGCTTCAGTGAAATAATTACACTCGTTGAAGAGCTTTTAAGAAATCAGTAGAAAAAAGACCTTTCTAAGTTTCTATGTGAATAAATTTTTGTGTGTAGCTTACTTTCGTTAGACGTGCGATCAGCTTTTTTTTTCAACATGAATCAGGGGATGACTCACTCACACAAAATATGGTCGTTTGAGGCATGGAAGATTATATGCATTGAAAATTAGCTCCTGGACCGTTCTTCTTCTGACGGACTGATTCACGTTTAGTGGGGAAAGTGGAAAGCCTGAAGGTTCCATTTTTCACTTCTTTATGGGATTTTTTTAAAAGAATGTGCATCAAATCGTGGGCGAAGTCTATGTAAAAGTGAATTATGACGCAGTGAAAAAAAAGTCCATTTTCTGACGATGTGATTATTGTGTATCATATAAAGGTAAAAAGGCTAGGTGATCGGAATTGCATCAAGAGAATGAACAAAGTAATATAAGTTTGCCGTACTTTTGAAAGCCGTGAAGACAATGATGATTCCCCTTCAGTTGGTGGAAAACACTGGAATAGTTTTATGAAATTTGAAAAAAACTAGCAATAAAAATACCTTTCAGCTCTAACCGTCATGCAGTCGAATGAAGAATATTAGAACAGTTAAAGGAAATATTTTATGAAGCCACAAAAGAAGATAGGTTATCCTTGAAAATGGAGAATGATAATGTTCTGGTCATTTTAAACCTTGGAGCTTATTCAAAATGAAGTTTAGTTTATATCTTTAACTACGAAACTTTCCAATTTTCATTTAATTATTTTTTTAATACTGTGAAAGGTTTGCTTTAAGAGGTAAGAATAGTTAAATTATTTTTGTTTTTTACTTTGTATATAACACTGGTAAAACATAAAATTTCTTGGACGGGGTTTTGCGAAATTGATTATTGATGTGCTGATTCCAAAAATGTAATTGGTTTTTGCATATCACATCGCATTTGTGACAGATATTGTGTGTAACAACAGATTTGTAAAATTTTAATGATTTTTCACCTTTTTCCCAAGAGTGTTATCACTAATTTATTGGGATATAATATACCTATATATAGTATATAATAGTATATATATATATTATATCTCCCTATAATATTATATATATATATATCAATATTATATATATATATATATATATATATTATATATATATATAATATAATATATATATTATATATATATTATATATATATATATATAGGTATATATTATTACTCACACTATATATATATATATATATATATATATAATTAATGAAATAAAAGAAACAAATCGCAATGATATGATACATGTCTTTGATAGAGATATATGTTAAACAATATAACTATGAATAAAGAGTAATATATGGGACAACTTTGAAAGTGTAATAGAAGGAATGGTTTTAGTTAATGTAAACATACCTACATGGTAGTAACTTTCTCCTCGTAGACGATCTACTGTGCATAGCGTCTGGAATATCCCTCATCAAGCTCCAACAAGAGTCGGCCATCATATTGGATATCCCACTTGCCCTGGAAACGTCCTTCCATGAACTTTAGATCTTGATGGAAGCGTTCACCCTGCTCATTACTAACATCGCCTAGGTTATCCGGAAATTTCTTAGGTGAGAAATGTAAGTAGTGGCAACTTTAATACTCATTCTACATCCATGAGAATGAAAACTGTCTAGCAGCTCTGTACAATGTTAGTGGTTTCCGGCTTTTCCTGTCCCAGAAATTCTGTGCTACATCTGAAAAAGCATTCCTCGCTCTTGCCTTAACACAGTCATTGTGTATCAAAGCAAGCATTCACGGAGGAGTGTCGTATCTTGTCGCGCCATACAAATATCGCCAGCCTTTTTTTCTCGTCACTCAGACCAGAAACGTTTGAGCATATATAGCGGAAGCATACACCATCATGATCCAGGGCCTTCACACACAAAATGTTTCATCAAACCAAGTTTTATGTGTAGTGGAGGTAAGATGATGATTTCTCTCTGTACAAGTGGTTCACGTACGATGTTCCTGTCACCTGGCGTCAAAGTTTCCCTCGGTGGCCATCTCTTTTGGTCCAGTGATCCTTTGCGCCCGGCTGTCCCAATAGCAAACAGGAAGCAGGGATATTTGGTGAAACCTGCTAGCTGACCGAGCAAAATGTTGTTTACCATTTTGAGGGCGAAGCATATTAACATCCATCGTACCTGATATTGTCGCCTCTCCAAACTGTCTTGATTTTTGCATACTCCTGTCTCATCCGTACCGAGTACCTACTGGAACCGAAGCATACATGTTGCCGTCGTGTAACAACACACACTTTAAACTGCTGTTGGAAGTGTCAATAAACAGTAGCCACTCACCTGCATCATATACTGGGAGTTCCATAGCGAGTAGTACAGCCTGCAAACTTCACTATGCAATACACAAGGGCTAAAACCATCTGACCTGGAAGAGCTCCGCAAGCTCTGCTTCCTGTTACGATAAAATGTTACTATGGTCATGGTCCAGAGCAGGGATAATTTGGTGAAACCTGCTGCTGACCGAAGCAAAATGTTAATCATTTTGAGGTCGAACGTATATTTACCATCCATGTACCTGAAATTGTAGCCTCTCCAAACTGTCCTTGAATTTTGCATACTCCCTCTCTCATCCGTCCCGAGTAGCCTACTGGAACCGCAAGCATACCTGTTGCATCTGTGTACAACACACACTTCTATAACTGCTCTTGAAAGTGTCAATAAACAGTCGCCACTCACACTGCATCGTATGCTAGGAGTCCCATAGCGAGTAGTTGTTGGCCTGCAACTTCACTGCAATACACAAGGTAACCATCTGACTGGAAGAGCCTCCGCAGCTCTGCATCTCTGTTACGATAAAATGTTACTCTTGTCCAGTGGTCCGTAAATCATTTTTCATGCACCTCGAAGTCACAGCTAGGAACAACTTCGGCAAAGTACAACCTCATACAAGATCCGTTCAGCTTCACCTTGGGTGAAACAATGACGGACCTCCCGACTGTATTTCAGATGGATTGCATAGACCCATCATCCAGCGTCATTTGGCATCCAATACATGTACGACGTACTAAAGTTTAACCACATGCTTCCACGAATATTCGGACCGCGTAAACTTTCTGCTACTGTAGATATATGATGCGAAAGGTAACGTCTATACAGCCTACGTAGTGGCACACATGAATTTTGTCATTTCTAGGGAAATATGCAAAAACAGGGATCCATGATTGGCACGAAAACGGGAATGTGATTACAGGCAAATCCGAGGAATAATGGAATCAGCACTCCGAATTACTTATATCTCTGCTACAAAAATCCATCCAAGAAAAATTCACCCCTTTTTTTTTGTTGACCAGTGTAAGGTTTCGTTTACTTTTTTTCCCTAAATGGAGATGACCGAACTTTGAAAATAACTATTTCGGCGAATAGCGAAGTGATCTATTCGGCCCCCGAATATTCGGGTATCGGCCGAATACTTTTTAGCCGAATATTCGTAAGTTCGCTTTTTCACTATTCCGGCACATCCCTAATAATATATTATATATATATAATATTATATATATATAATATATAATATAATATATATTATATAATAATATATATATATATATATTATATATATATAATAATATATATATATATAATTATATATATATATATACCCAGTAAAAGAAAAATCGTAACGGACTAACAAAGTAACGGAGGAAAAAATAACGAAACTTATTTGTGCGTTACATGAAAGAAAAGTAACGAGTCTGTTAACTCCGTTACTCAAAAAACTAATTCCGTTAGGTTGAACGGGATGTAAATTCGGAATGGGCCACCATCTGTGTATATTATATATATATATATATATATATATATATATATATATATAATATAATATATATATATATATATATTATATTATTATATATATATATATATATTATATATATATATATATATATATATCTATAATATCAGTTTTCATAAAGTACTTGTTACTTGAACCAAATTTTGAGTTTTTACGTTGGAATTGAAACAATTCCTAGAGTACTTGTACTTGACAAAATGTACTTAAACCCACAGCCTGAATATATATATATATATATAGTATTTATATATATATATATTATATTATATAGTATATATTATATATATATATATATATATATATATATTATATATATATATTATAATAGTATTAATATTTTATATATATATATATCATCCTTTTTTTCCCAAAAAACTGGGGTAAGGTGCGCGACATGTATCGGAAAAGAAAAGTAGTAGAAGAATATGACACAAGTCTAAAAGAAAGCCCAGCTTCACCGCCCCTCTATACCAATTAGTTGAGAACTCGTCGCAGTCAGAAATCCACCCATAGATGCTTCATGGGTCGCCAACGGACTTCACATATGGCATATCGTCAGTTGTAGGGTTCATTCCTTGCCCCAGGTGGGCCACAACCTATACCCCCTCACAAAATCACGCCATTCACTCCTATTATATACACCTCTCATCTCGCCTCTGCCAAACTCACATTTCTCTCCTCCAGGCATTCCTTTACTGACTCAATCCACTTTTTCTTCTGTCTCCCAGCTGGTCGATATCCCAACACACTACCACTTATACACCGCTTAACCAACCGAGCTTATTTTCCATCTTTCCTACATGACCAAACCATCTCAATGTACTTTCATCTATTCTCTCTCTCATTTACTCCTTTCTTTCACACCTCACAGCTCTCTAACACGTTTCATTCCTCATTTTATTCAATTCTTCTCACATCGAGACCTAGCACGCCCTAGCTACTAGATCTTTAGATCTAATACCTTTATTTCCAGACCAAAATAGTCTCACTACTATACATTAAGCCAACAGGTAAACTAACATACAGCAACATACCCTCGTGTAAAACCCCCCTAGTGCACTCAAGACTTAGGTCCTTTGCATCCACCACACTAATCAAAGATTTATTGCACCGCAGCCCACATTCCGCCATTCCAACCACACTTTCCTTGACTACGGTGAGCTGTTTTGGTTGCTCATCCGTTCCCGTTCTCATCCAACATATACCCTAAATATTTAAGCTCAGACACTTGTTCCAGCTGCTCACCATCTAGCACAACTTCACACCGAGGACTGTCCTCACTCACAACCATAACCTTACTTTTATCTACATTTACTTTCAAACCCCTCCATATACACTAAATCGACTAAATTTGTCGCTTCTAATAATAAACTATATTACAATATGTATTATTGAGATTTACAATATATGTAAGATATATATTTATAGATATTGATAATAAGGTCCAAATGAATTGTGGATTGCTAGATGTTGACAATAACTTTCAAAATAGTTATGATTTTCTAATTCTTCTTAACTTCACAACAGTAAGGAGATTTACACCACCATCAATAATTCAGGTTTATTCTTAGGATCTAATATGGGAAGTAATACAGGAACCTGTGGAAATAACAACTTTTACTATATTTTTTTTTTTTTTTTTTTTTTTTTTTTATAAAGTTCACACCTCACGGGCATAGCCCTATTCAAGGAGGGGAACTTCTTAGGTAAATTTCTACCTAAGGATCCGAACTAAAAGAATTCGACCCCCGCGCCGTTGCCATGACGACTCCGCGTCTCGTCGCTCTAAGAAAAAAAAAAAAACCGTTTGTGCCACGGTATTAAATAAAAACAAAAACAAATGATAAATAAAAATAATATAAAAAATTTAATAATAATAAGTTAATAATGTTACTAATGTTACAAAATAAAAATAATAAACAATATGATAAATAATATTAAAAAAAACAAGTAGTTAAGCATCAATCTTTGAAAAATACAAAACCAAAGGTATTATTTTATAAGTTTTATAATATAATTTTATTTTTAAATGAATGAACAGTTAACGTAGTTTATTTGAAATCAAGTTGCATGATTTTATAAACAAAATTTTAGATAATAAGTGTAACAATTTTTTTTAAAAAATTGAAAAAAAAAATTATAGATCACTACAGATACTTCCCCTCCAAGAAGACTGGAAACGCAGCCGGTTTTCAAAATAACGGACAGCCCAATCGCGAGGTAGAAGGACTATAGTAGGCGAAAGCAGGAGATATAATAGAAGGAGAAGAAACAGACACAGAAGAACAGAAGAGGAAACATCGCAAGAGGGAACGTGAAGAGGAAAAGGTAGAATGTCAGGAGGGTAAAGCAAAATCAAGGACAGGAGGTAAAATCGGAGGAGGAAAAAACAAGGAAGGCATGTGACGGGAAACACATAAAGAAGAACTGCTCATAAAAGACAGTCACTAAGCAAAAGTAAGAGATAGGTCGAATGGTAGTAGTGACCAACAACAGCCCTCGCGTAAGGGAGAAGGAAAGACACAGGAAACAAGATATTGAAGGAAAGTTGGAAAAGGGGAAGAGCCCAATGTCATGAATCATCATCGTTAAAACTATAAAAAGAAGAACTAATTCAAGGACAAAAGTAATATATGCGTGCATACAGATTCATTTCAGAAAGAATCAGAATCGGAGAGGATTTAATACGTCAAACATATTTCAACACAAGTCCCCATTCTTGAATTGGTGAAAAAATGAGATCGGCCCGGACACAGAAGATTAAGGACCAATTAGATAGGTTGTATAGGAAAACGATGAAGAGTCAGTGACGTAAGAAATTACCAGGGAAGAGATTCTCCACCCCAATGTTGCGGATTAGGGGCGCGCAGCGAGGATTATATATGACGTGGAGCGCTCGACATGATATCTTTAGGGTGAATTAGTTACTAAGGAATCGGATTTGTTTTCCAATACCAAGTATGATAAAAAATCACGCCCAAAAATGAGAACGAAAATTGGTGGCCATTGTCAGTCACAATAGAAAGAAGGAACACCAAAACGAGCCACCCAATTAGTAAGAAAAGCAGCAATATTTTCCGCAGTAGGAGAAGAAAGAAGGGATCAATTATAGATATTCCATTTAGAGACATCCGGTGGTATCTGGTTGTATGGTGAGAGTTCTTGATCTATTCATATTGCCATTGTATAGTCTCTAGTCTCTTGTATGTGAGTGTAGGGTGGAGGGGGGGACTAGTACCGGTGTCCCGACATTTCTGATGCAGTGTTTTGTGGTGTTGCTATATTTAGTGTGATTAGAAGGTGGGTCGTAGGATTAGAAAATCAGGGTATGTGATTAATTCGTGAGTAGATATAGTGATGGGGTCACACAAGAAAAATGGTAAATCCCATGATGTTCTATATCTAAAAACTGTCATGTTGTGTTATTTAATGAGTTAAAGAAATTCGGGCGAATCAGATAGAGGCGTACATTATTTATAACGTTGCAGAACTTAGACGTCTGTGTAAATCTTTTTGAAAGTTTATTCCATATCAACTTTTTTCAGGATGCGACTTAGCCAGCCATAACCAGCTCGACCTTCTGTTATTCGTACCTTTTTATATTATAATAAACAAACATTATGTTAACATATATTACAAAATAAGTGAAAAAACCTTTTCATAGTTATTATGAGTGGCAAAGAAAAAAGCAAAATTTTAATACGATCAGCAATAATTACTATGAAAAAATGGAAGAATGATCGCCTGATCAGAGTTCACGAATCATTACTTTAGTAATAAATATGTTACTGGTAGGGCGGTCGGGGGTGGGGAATTAACTTAACAAAGCCCAAATATTAAATCATTCTCATGTATGAAAAGCGAAACAAGTGCTGACGAGTTGTTCCACTTTTGTGTGTATCGGCACAGCGATGCCCATCAACAAACTTAAGAGTATAAAGAAATATACTCTGCACAAATAGATAGACAAATATGCCACCACTGTATTACATATAAAATACTTTACTGAGAGTACAATCATACAGAGAGAGAGAGAGTTTACTACAAAGTTTTTGTTACAACAGCAATAATGCTCCTAGAAATTTTCAATGGTTTTCAGAAAAGGCATTTAAAATATAATATTGTTGGGCATTCATTTATTAATATTAAATATAGAATTATTCATGATATATTTCCAATGTGCAGTCTTGTATCGAGGTAGGTAATTTGTGGGGCATTATGGTAAAGTGGAAGGTAAAAATAAAGATGGTAGCAGAAACGTACATCATATGAAATGTGTCAACTATTTAATAAAATAATGTTTGTTAAGCAAATTTGTTGTGTTTTTTGTTAATACGGGGGTGCAGCCAGCTTGCTAAAGAGCGAAGTCTAACGTAACATTATCATTGTAAAGTATTTAAATATTTTTTCCTTATCTTTTTAGTTTTTTTTTTTTTTTTTTTTATTTTATTTTTATTTTAATTTTTTTTTTATTAACAGGGGGTCCCTCCACCAAAGAAGACAATGTTACTATTTTACGTTTTTTATGTATATAGACACTCGATAAATATTTTCTATCCCCATCCTCGTCTGACCTCAAATGTTCAATTTCTCACCAAACTAAATAGATAACTCTACACAGATTAAGTTGGTAATGTCATTGCTACCATGAAGATGAAAATTGTGATTAGCATTACTGATTGTGAAAAAAAGATATGCATTCTGGGCGTGTCGATTAGTACCAAAATGGAAAATGACTAGTGTAACTTAATAAAAGTACCCCAAGTATGAGATACCGAAAAATGATTAAATGCGAAGCAAGAACAATAGTTAAAATTTGAAATTTGGGCAAGATGAAAATCACTGTGCTTATTTAATATTTCCAGAAATTGTTTTTGCTGAACAACGCCACAAAGAAACCCACAATTTGTAATGGAATAGTGGTTTATATGAATTCGACGAGACGATGTTTTGGAGAGATGTGCACGAGATGGATGACACCGTCATTCTTACGTAGAAAAATTAATTGAAGAACTGCCAACAACGATAATAACGAAACATATTGGGCAGTTTAGCACCATTTTGTCCAATGATCAAAGTTGAGTTAAGTTTTTGCTTGATGGATGTCGAGAAGAAGAGCAGTCTCGATAGTCTTATCTTTTCTTTGTTTTTGCGGGTTGCGAGCTTGAGTTTGAGGGATGCAGGCGGGTTACAGTCTGGTGAGTGCGTGGCCAGGCCATCAGTGTTTCCGACGCGACGTCGCGGAACCATTGCTCCAGAGGCATTCCTGCCAGGTGAAACGAAAACCACAATAGTTGGGGAAGTAATCGAACGAAAGGGAAGTTGTGGTCTTTCTGAGATTGGTGAACTTACGAGTGACTCATTCGTTGTCGAGTGTTGGACATTTGTTGAGGCATGTTATAATAACTTGACTATACTTATTGCCGTTGGACAGTTCGTATACGAGATGGAGGAATATTTCGGTCACGACTCGAGTGTGGTTGTAAGAAGGTCTAGAGAAATAAGTGCTCTGGTGTATTATTAGTGCGGTGAGAAACGCGGGATAAAGAATGGTTGAATTCTTGTGATCGATACTGTGAAGGTAATGCACCAAGGGTATAGATGACGTACGAGAGGGGGTTATTAGTTAATGGTGTAGACTCCAAAATGGACAAGGTCCAGATAAGGATTATCATAAGGGGCGTCAAGAAGGTCAAAGGGGAACGATTCATTGCGAGAGGGGTATCATGTGGGGGTTAAGTCCGAAACACAGTCTGAGCGACTTATTCCTTCTACGAATCGCTGGAGATCCTATTAGTGTATAAATTCTTAGCGGTTTTACTTTTTTCTTTGGCTTGGATGTTGGAATTGATTTGTCACATTGATTTTCTACTCTAAACAGTGTCAGTCTGATGAGTTTCTTCAAATGGGTAGGTTAGATATATTATCCATGATTCTTCCTGTTTACAATGAAGAGCGGATAGGTGAAAGGGACTGTAAGTTGGGGACTATCATCTAAACCATTTGAGAGCTGGAGAAAATTCGTAATGTGAAGATGTCATTATATCAACCAATGCTAATATTATAGAGTAATAAGAAGCTTTGCCAGAGGGACGGGATACGGATAGATAGAAACATTCGGTAGAGAGCCATCTTGCACATTAGATAAAGCGTGATTATATGATGCCAGAGTAAATAGCAGGTAGATTTACCATTGGGGAGAACTAGTTTGGTGATGAATTTCTAAGATTTATGAAAGAATGAAATATAGGAGTAACTGGATATACCATGAATACGAAGATTCGGAACATAAATCCAAATAAACTACAAATGGAGAAGTCCGGAAGCAGAAGCGAAAAGGTGGATGAGATTTTAAACGTTTTTCTCTTTGCGAATACCAGGTGTTTTGTTGTTGCTTCTCTGGGGAGGTCTAGAAAACAACTTAAGATCTTTATGTTAAACTTTTTGGTGGAAATTTAGCAATGTTTAGCAAAAACTCTTGGAGGCTCACCAATTCATGCGTCACAAAGCGTAGATTCCACAATATTTCAGATCATGCAAAATCAAATTAACGGTTGTATTAGACAGATGGAACTCTGGAGTGTTTGATGGTATTTTTTTTAATCTAAGGATACTGGTTACTCAATTGGTTAAATCTACGTTTCAACAGTGAAGTTAAATTATAATCTCATGAAAGTGAAGTTTTTAGGAATTGACAAACTGGTTGAGTGTCTTATTCGATAGAATCATGTATAAAAACATATATTATAGTGTTATTTATTAATCTTTAGGAGTTTAAAGGCGGGGTTACGAGTGAAGTTTTGTATGAGATTAAGCATTCTAGTTACAAGTATTAAAAATCGAATAAAGTTAATAAATAAAAAAAAAGTAGTTGAATTATTTAATAGCCTATAAAATAATCAACGGCTCTTTATGTTGTGCAACCCATGGAACGAACTTCATTCAGTTGTCGAACGTCTCACGCCTCTAAAGGTTCCAACACTTGAAATATGTCAAAGCCCTTTCCAATGTCTCTTGTTTAAAAAATAAAATAAAAATCGTGAATTGCATATATACGCAAAAAATAAATTAACTTTAGATTTTTAAGATGAAAATCCCCACAAGAAATTCAATACTCAACGGTATGTTATTATATAAAATATTGTATAAAGTCTCATTCATACATATTATGTAAAGAAATAGAAAAATTTTTATACCTGAGAAATCTGAATCTCTTCCTTGAAACTGGAATAACTTTTTTACAGACCTTTTTACACGTAAGAATCATCAGGGATCGTCGCCGATCTCCCGAAAATTCACTGTTGCCTTTTTTTATTCTAGCAATAAAAAAATTTATCTTAATATTGTCTATTTTAATTAAAATTTTATTTATTATTTTATCAGAGAGTATTCCTGTTTGGTTCAATCAAATTTTGATTTTGGCAAACTTATAGAAATTTTTTAATATTAAATCAAATCGGGATTTCTAAATTATACAAATTAATACTTAATATTAACATAACTCATCGGTGAACAGCTTCTGGTGATATAATATTACAATCTCTAAAACTTATGTATATAAAGAATTATTAATGACTTTAAGTTAAATCTACTTTACTGGGTTTAACCAAAGTTAATTTGAATCTCGATCTTCTCCTGTCAGATATTTTATATCGAATGGATAGACATAGGGGAGAGAAGGACAAGAACCACAAGCGTGTTGCCTTGATATTATGGTTAATGTTATAATAAATATAATAATATAATATAATAAATAATATAAATAATTTATAAATTATAATAATAATATAATAATAATATATAAATATATAATATAAATATAATAATATTATATAATTTTATATTATTATTATATTATTTAATATTATTTTATTATTATTATATTATTAATTATCTCTATCCATTGGGGGAGGTGTGCAATATATACCGAAAAGAAAAGTAGTAGAATGAAGTGAGCGTAAGAGAAAACATTTACCGTCTTATACCAAGTGAGATTCGAATCAGAAATCAATGTTAAGAATGCGATGGACTCATGTGGGTTTCTTCCCTGTGGGTTTATTTCAAACATCTCTGTTATGCATTTTTGCGTCTGCAATCGTTAACTTTCATTACTCTTTCTGACTCATCATTTATTTTTCGGTTCCCAGCTGTCGTGTCCCCACACCTCACATCCGTAAACCATCGAATATCAATCGGATCCTTTTCATTGAAAAACCATTCATTATGAATCTCTATTTACGCCTTCTTCACAAACAACAATTTGTATTCCATTTATAAATTTCTCACCTAAACCCAAGATGTCCATCTGAATTGTGCTTAGATTATACTTTGAGACCAATTTCACTACTATAAGTAAACGGTAAAATACCTACAAAACCTAGCGATCAAGAATTATCATTCACATACCACAAGGATTAATTTGCACCAGCAATTTTTTATCACATTTTTCTACTATTCTGCTCAATTCCGTCCTTTTCATCTAACTATGTAATTTTAATTGACTTGTAGATGCTTCACTATAATTTTGCTTAGTGGCTATCTGCGCACAATATTGATCTAAAAAGTATCCATAACTAACTTCAATACATATTTTCATTAAATGAATAAAATTACTCAATTAGAAAAAGCCCATGATTTGAAATGTTTTGCTTCAATTTTTAAATATCTTATTTAAAAACCTATATATAAAAGTATCTAAACTTCATAGTTTTTTCACTCACCAATGCGTTTTCTAATATTATCATCACACAACCTTTATCTGATCTATCATATTCTTGAAAATCCAGTCATTTAAACTACTCGTCAGAACACAAGTTTACTGGACTACCTAAAGATTAGTATAACGTTCTTTAATAAATGATTATGATACTAATGTTAGTCTAATTAAGGTTTCAATAACAGTTCGTTATCTGTCGGTTGTGTGGAATCACTACAGTCTTCAAGTTGTATTTCCTCTCTTACATATATCATTAAGTCCTCGTCCACTCGCAATCCAAACTGGCGAGCCCATGAATCCGCTCCATAGTATCGGATTGATTTGTTCACCACATTGCCTGGCTAAAAAACAATCCAAAAGACAGAAGTCAATAAATACAACTTGAATCAGGGACTCGCAACTCTCTCACACACGATTGCAAGCCTCACCCTTCCCCTGATTCTCCATGCCCCTACCCCTTCTCACCATCGCACAGACAGGTTTCATTTTGTCTATGACACATCTCATCTTGATACATTCAAATATGATTTCCTTACACAATAATATAAAAACCTAATAAAGCAATAGCAAATTCAAGAATAGAATATCTTCTGATTCTATAGGTATTTATTACATTTCAATAATCATTTTGCAGTCTCGAAGAAATATGTCCAAGATTCAGCGGAATTTAGCCCAACTATCCCGAATGTTTAACAATAGGCCAAAACAAAAGACAGCATCAAGGAACAAAATGATCAAATATCGAGCTAAACACAATAACCACTATAAACAGGAAAGTCAAAATTGGAACACCAAAAATACTTAACCAATATTCGCATACATAAGAGAACTACTAGATAACTAACCCCTCAACCCCAAACAGTGTAACATAATATAGTCAACTAAAATCTGCAACACACAGTCCAATACAAAGAAATGATAAATGTTCAAAAATTAACCTTTCAACAAACTTTAGCATTCGAAGCAGTTATACTTAAATTCAAAAGCTCAAAGCTAAGTCTGATTCTTAAACATTAGTTCCGAGCTTATGAGGCTCAATACATATAGTCTCTCTGGTTTATTATTACGGCTCCCATCTGAACAGCAACATTGTTCCATATTAACTAATAGTCCAATCCTCTTACAGATCATATTCCTATCACAATACAAAAGTATTGACAAATTGTATTTATAAATCAATCAATTTTAACATCTCATAACACCCACAGTATAGACCTAATAACTACATACTTCCGGATAATAATCTCACCCCCTCTACTCCCTATAATCATTCCAATACTACTACACAAATTTCAAGTACCCAAAAGTCTTGGCGACAATAGTCAATTTTGACAAAATACCCAGGTAATTAATCATCTTCAGCTTCCTACCATTTAAATTCTAGCCAACACTGGCACACACACAAAAAAAAAACTTTATCCAAAGAGCACAGATTATTCAAGAAGTGTTCACAGCTCGGTTTAATCTATATATACCAATATACCCTCTTTCCACGCCATTGAGGCGGGAGGCGCAGAGCGATCACAACACTGTGAAGACTAGAGTGCGGACTAATTGTAGGACGTCCGAACATCCAGTCTTCATTCTCAGAGCCTCCGGACAGCTACGTGTAGGAACTAGAACACTGGCTCAAGCAAGATAGGATATCCGTCTCCCCACAAAGTTCTCATCACCTATTTAACACATCAGACGACAGGATGAGTTTAACATCCATCCAACTAGCCTTTTCAATGGCAATAATAACACTCAATATAAGTCCACTAAGGATCACATGTGAAAACACACCACAAGTTTGCCCCAACATAAACAATATCTCCAAAGCAACAGAAAGAATCAGCGAATCAAAAACCTCTAGAAGGAACTAAAATTTGGAGATCGCAAAAAAAAAGTCCTCAATCGTCTCAAACAATCATCCACTATCCTACGCTAGCTAAGCCAGCATGCTCCTGTTACTTACATCCAACTATAATAGTAGATATTGCAGAAATAATGCGAATAAAAGCAGTAAAGATCTACCTCCTACTCAAATACGTATATCCTATCCTATCAGAACAAAAAATACCCCTATAAAAAAACATCGGCAATGGTGTGCAACCATTCCGTTGGTAAAACTTTACCCATTTATTTTTTGACACCTTGCTTTCTACTACTACGGGCCCTCCAAGTGATAGGAAAAAACACAAGATGTTCATATTACTCACATTTTAAATTCACTACCATCCCAATCTCACAACATTTTCATAAAGCATATACACAATGCCATCCCTCCTGAAATCCACATGGAAGAGACGATGGACAGACTAGCCAAAGTCTGCCTGGCCAGGCCCCTCTCAGGACATCGCCACACCCTCCAAGAATATACACTCAGGTTTAACCGAGCCCAAAACCCGCACTGCCCCAAATGTCCGTCTCTCTCCCACGAAACTAATGAACATCTATTGGTGGATTATCAAGTTCTCACAGTCCGAAGGAGTAAATAACATTTCCACCCTCGGAGATCTCTGGTACCGGATAGCTTCAATGTATTTAAAATGTTTATTCACTCCAATAATCTTCAATAATTTTATCAAACACACTGAAGAATTGAATGTCAAAGTCCTGAAGTCCAAAGAATTGGTCTAACTCAGCTTTTAAGCTTTCAAAGATTATATATTCGCACACAAAAATCAATAAAAGTTAGTTTTAGAGACGAAAAGTTTTACGCTAAAGTAAAAGTAAAAAATATAACTGAAATAACTAGTTTGAAGGCAAGAATTAAGACAAGAACTGACAATCTTAATTAAGAAGTTAAAATTATCTGTATACTACAGAGTAACCTTACTTTCAAAGAGGAATCTCTTTATCCATATTTTAAATATTGCTAGTTACATAGAAATTTATATTTAATTAAATTTCAATATGCCTATAATGAAAATGAAATAACGTAACACCAATACTTACTTATATTACCGATGCCTTCTGTTGCTCCATAAAATTCAGCGATGCGAGGCATGTTAAATCGCTCCGTGAATTCAGTCCATATTTGTTGTCTAACACCATTGCCAAACATCACTCTTACCTGAGTTATGAAATTTTTTTATTACTTTTTATATTCTGACAATCTTCCAAGTGTAACTATAGCTTGAATATTCTGGGTATATATTATTGTTATAGGTCAACCACACGTAAAATTAACAATCTTTGGATTCCCTTGCAAACTTTATCCGTAAAAAGTTGATAGATAATAATTATTTATTAATTAATTATTATCAATTAATGTAATTTTCAATTCTAAACTACAAAAGTCCATAATAATAGTTGGTAAATGTTTAAAAAAAATTTTAAGTTAAAAACAATTTACTGCAAGAATTATTTTACAAAAATCAAAAATAGGCACAATTTATTTAAAATATATAATTATATTTACGAGTATTTAATATTAATGGATATTATACAATTATAAATTTACATATTATTTCAATACATTTTTTTAATTTTTGAACAAAAACCAAACCAAAATTTTTAATTTCTACTAAACCAGATTCATTTTTTTTTAAAGGATGTGTACAAGGACCACCACTGCACTCAAAAAGAGCGGTTATACCGTGTCAGGAAAACTAACAACAGGGGAAGTCCCTACACAGAACGAGGGAAAAAAAGTAACGGTATCAAGATGTTTATATTCGATCCATTTATAAATTTTAATAATTGGTAAAGAAGGATGAATGGGGACTTACAAGGAAATAGGAAGCTTTTCTGGAAGGAAGGGCAAAAGGTTAAGAATGAAAGTAAAGGGAATAGAATAATGAATAGGGATGGTGCTTTCGTAACTGATGAAATGGATGTGAGAAGTGTGTGAAGGGAACACTTCAAAAATCTGCATAACATTCCCAGTAATGAGCCGTGAATACTTGAACTGTGTTGGTCTGGTGGTGCAAGAAGAATTATTATTTGGGATGGAGGTAATGAGGAGGGTGAGAAAGTTGAAAATATTAAATCTGCAGGCATAGATGGAAATACTGGTGAAATAATTAAGAATGGAGGCGAGATGGCTATTGAATGGATTTGGAAGTTGGGTAACAAAGCGTTTATGGAGGGTATAGTTCGAAAAGATTGGACAGATAGCAAAATGGTAACTCTCATATAAGGGTAGGGGTATAGGGGAACTGTAGCAATTACAAGGGAATTAGTAGGGAAGATATGCTGGTATTCTGGTTGAATGAGTGCGTCGAGTGAATGAAGGACTGATTGGTGAAGAACAAGGTGTATTTAAAAGTGGTAGAGGAGTGCTGGATCAAGATTTTTAAATTGGACACAAATGATTGGAGAAAATGAGAAGAATAAATTGGTACTAGGAATTTATGGACTGCCCAGAATTGGAGGGAGCTCTTGTAGATATTGATGTATTTTATCATTATGTATCTCCGCAATTATTTATGTTTATGTTTTATTTCTTTTATAGATTTTGTCCACTTTTAAGTTTTTTTACAATTAACTATCAAACGAGAAGGTTTTTATGTATTCTACCACTTCCGGGCTAAAAGAAGAAATCAAGATGACTTCGAGCAGCTTTAAAATTTTTGACGTTGTAAAGCCTTTTGACGGCGTGGGAGATTTAGAGTCGTGGATTCTGAAAGTCGAGCTGGTGGTCAAAACCCAAAAGTTAAAGAATGAGGAATCATTGCTGCCGATGCTTATATGTTTTGTCTACAATTAGTGAGGAAGAGTTGTCTGCAGAGGAAATCAAGAAAAAATTAAGAAAAGTATTCGGGGAAGACCCATTTGTTGCTTTCAGTCAGCTGTGTGATAAGAGATGGAGTGGTGAAAACATTGAGGTTTATATGAATGATATCAAGAGGCTAGCTGGGAGTGCTAATGTTGGGGTAGAAACATTGCTGAAGAGATTATTTGTCGTCAACGGTCTTCCTGAAAAAATAGCAAAGGAACTAAGAGCAAGGGAAAACATAGAAAGTTGTGGTATTGAGGAAATATTAAGTAGAGCAAGGGCGGTTATCACTTCGGAAAATATATGTAATTATGGAGCAAGTGCGATAGAGAAAAAAGATTATTTTAAAAACAATCAAGAAATCGCCTGTTATGGTTGCGGTGGTAGGCATCTAAGAAGAAACTGTAGGTGGAATAATTCACAATGTTTCTCATGCGAAAAAAGGGGCCATATAAGTAGGATGTGCAATTCGATACTAGGTACGAATCAGGGAAACGAAGAGTAAGGGGATATTGTGCTGGAAATATTCCCTTAAGAAGTGCCTTCAGCGGATTGCCTTTTATAAATGTAAAGATTAATGGCGAGTGGGTGTACGGACTAGTAGATTCAGGCTGTTCAAAGTCTTTAATTTCAAAAAAATTAGGAAGTAACGCGAAAGGTGGAGATAAAATTATAAGCATTGATGGGAGGGCAGTGGAAACAGTTGGCAGAGGATCGGTGCTTATTGAAATCGAAGGGGTGGAATTTGAAGTATTGGTGAGAGAAGATGATGAGGAACATTGATCTTATCCTTGGTATTGACGTTATATCGAAGTTTGGTGGGGTGACGATAAAAGAAAATGGCATTAGTTTCGGGGTTGAAAGCTTGAAGAGGAAAAACAAGTGTTATGAGAGAGAAGAAGCCGTGAAGTATAATGAGTGTTGTGAAATTAATGATAAAGATTTCCTTGGTCATTTTAACGGTGATTTTTGGAGTATAAAATGGAAATGGAAAGTTAAGGAGCCATGTTTGAAGAATAAAATGAGGTCATTTAATAAGCATTTGAAAAAGGAGGTGAAAGATAAATTCGATGAGGAGGTGATAAGATGGATAAAGGAGGGGATTTTGGTGGAATGGAATG
>JABUQX010062232.1:0-45485 GCA_015478945.1 Trachelipus rathkii
CAGTGTACTTCGTTTCAATATAATTTAGGTGTTTAACCGTTTTCGCATTTATCGTGAAACGCTCGCGTTTTTCATTGCGCCGCTTCATATATATATATATATATATATATATATATATATATATATATATATATATATATATATATATATATATATAGAAGAAGAAAGAGGGAGATAGAGGGGGAGAGAGCTTTATATATATATATATATATATATATATATATATATATATATATATATATATATATATATATATATATATATATATCTTTATATATACTATATATATATATATATATATATATATATAACTAATACTATATACTCTGCTATATATATATATGCCTGCTATACTGCTGCTACTATATATATATATATATATATATATATATATATATATATATATATATATATAGCAACATATATATAACCTATATACTATATATATATATATATATATATATATATAATATATATATATATATAAGAGAGAAGAGAGATTTTTTTTTTTTTTTTTTTTTTTTTGAGAGAGAGAGAGAGAGAGAGAGAGAGAGAGAGAGAGAGAGAGAGAGAGAGAGAGAAGAGAGAGAGAGAGAGAGAGAGAGAGAGAGAGAGAGAGAGAGAGAGAGAGAGAGAGAGAGAGAGAGAGAGAGAGAGAGAGAGAGAGAGAGATTTTTTTTTTTTTTGAGAGGAGAGAGAGAGAGAGAGAGAGAGAGAGAGAGAGAGAGAGAGAGAGAGAGAGAGAGAGAGAGAGAGAGAGAGAGAGAGAGAGAGAGAGAGAGAGAAGAGAGAGAAGAGAGAGAAGAGAGAGAGAGAGAGAGAGAGAGAGAGAGAGAGAGAGAGAGAGAGAGAGAGAGAAAGAGAGAGAGAGAGAGAGAGAGAGAGAGAGAGAGAGAGAGAGAGAGAGAGAGAGAGAGAGAGAGAGAGAGAGAGAGAGAGAGAGAGTGATTGTATGAGAGAGAGAGAGAGAGAGAGAGAGAGAGAGAGAGAGAGAGAGAGAGAGAGAGAGAGAGAGAGAGAGAGAGAGAGAGAGAGAGAGAGAGAGAGAGAGAGAGAGAGAGAGAGAGAGAGAGAGAATCGTGTAATTGGTCAGTATGTTCTAGGGAACAGAGTGTGAGAAAATGGCGATGGCGAATGAGGTTCAGCAGAATGCAAGCAACGAAAATGTGGTGAATTAGAAGAATACAAAGAAACAAATTTTATGTGAGAATAGAACAGGATTTCGGGTATGTAGTGGCTGTGAATTAGTTTTGTGAACATCGTGGAGATGTGCAAGGACCACCTCCTGTAGATGGTTATGACAACGAGAGCACAATAACTTGCCTGTGTAAAGTTTTAGTTTCCTCAGTTTTTATCTTCTGAAGGCGCAGTGTTCGTCGATGATGTTGATCTACGAACACTGCGTTCTTACAATAGGTGGTCTTTAGCGATTGCAAAGCATTATGCAAGTCGGAATAAATAAATAACATAGGGGTGGTCTGGATTGAGAATTAAAATTAGAGAAAGGCTGGATTGAGAATTAAAATTCGAGAAATGGCTATCAGATTGAAGTAAGTTCTGCATTAAAGATTGATATGTTGGGGAGTAGGGAGCGTGAAACGCTGAGGTCTGGGAAGACGGCACATGCACAACATATTTCTTGGTTTTAAACCTATTTGTAAACACTGGGATTGATCCTCTGTGGACTTTGGAGTGAGCCAGGAATAACGCTTTCAACAAAGTTGCAGGCTGACTGGATTTGAAGAGTGAAGATAAATGGTAGAAGCTGGAAATATTCAAAGTATGACTTTTGTTCTTGGTCTAAGACAGTACCCTCTACAGAGATGTGTTTAAGGTTTGGATGATGAGTAGGCATATTGTATTTATGAACGATCAGTATGGGGGATTCTTTAGTGCCTCTTGCAGAATGGAAGTTAACGCAAATGGTTCTGGAGTTGCAGGCTGACTGGATTTAAAGAGTGAAGAATGTAACAGATAAATGGTAGAAGTTGGAAATATCCAAAGTATGACTTGTTGTTAGTCTAAGACAGTACCTTCTGCAGAGATGTGTTTAAGGTTTAGATGATGCGTTGGCATATTGTATTTATGAATGATCGGTATGGAAAATTCTGTAGTACTTTTTGCAGAATGGAAGTTAACGCAAATGGTTCTAGAGTTTGGAATCGAAGATAGTTTGAGCACATGATGCATTCCCTAAAACCAAGGGAAGCAAAGCTAAAGAAATTTATATCCGACAAGGCGGCGGTAGACTTCTGTAGACAGAGGTGGAGAAACCTCCAAAGCTGTGGTTCCCAACCGATTTTGGGCCATGCCCCTCCTAGACATTTCTAAAATCCTGATGCCCCCTGTGATATTTAATTTTTGTTATTCAAAATTTTATTGGTATCCACGTGAAGGAAGCTTAAAAACTTTCAAAGAACATGAATCCATAAATGAGAGAAATAAAAAACAAAGGACAGTTAAATAAATAAAGTTTCCAAACATATAATAGAAAACTGAAATGCAGAAATATAAAATATTTGAATGAAAGCTTATTCTGTCATACTTTGATAGTTTTAATTATTGACATAATACTAATGAAAAATAAAATTGGAGCTCGCCTCAAAATGTCTGTTAGTGAGATCCTTGTGCAGCATGCCTGCTACAGAGATTTTATATCAGGTACCAATTTAGTTAGGTTAAGTCTCAAGTCTCCTCGTGTAGTGATATTCAGTTGATTTCTTTTGTTCCATAACAAATCTTTCACGGCACTAAAGCCACATTCAGCTAAATATGAAGATGGAAAGGGTAACAACAATTTCCTTGCAAAGTTGGTTGAAGTTGGGTTTTTGGTTACGGTCTCATCACAAAGACACGACATCACTCCTTTTATATTAAATAAAGCTTTAACCGACTCATCATTTTGCATTTCCGCGAGTTCTTCTTGGTACTGCATCGAAACATCAGATATATCCACTAGCATTGGCTGCCTCACCTACGTTGGAAAATTAATTTGTTCTAAATCAGAAAATCCTTTCAAATCAGAGGCCAATATTTTCAGATGATCCAAAATGACAAGTACAGCATCATCAGTCACCTCACATTTTTTTAGCCAATGAAACTGGTCAAAAATTTTGGAAGAAATATTTTTTTGACATACCTCAGTAAATGTAACGAAACCAAATATCTTCGTCTTTGTATCTACAAGAGTTTTATTTGATCCTTGAAGTTGTTTATTAACATATTCAGTTTTTCGAATATATCTGTTAAATAACTCACAAATGTTTTACCAGCAACGGTTAGCAGGTGCTATATTTCAGGTTTGTCACTTAAAAAGTCACTAACGCATGCCCCACCAAATATTACCATGCCCCACCGGTGGGGCCCAAGCCCCACGTTGGGAATCACTGCTCTAGAAGCATGTTTCACCATCACATCAAGAAACGGCAAACAACCGTCACTCTCTCTTTTTCATTGCGAATAGAATATTCGTGTGTTGTGAAATTACATTATTTAAAAATTGGTCTGTTCCATTTTCCCCAAATAAATAAATATAATATTTAAAATTCTGAAGCTTAACCATTTTCTCCCAAAAAATAAAACAAAATTATACATAAATATACAAAATTTTGAAAATCTTTAAATGCATAATTAACAAAATTACTTTATATGACACTCATTCTTTAAAAATTTTGAAAACACTTTTCTCTTATGCAGGAAGTCCATAAGTCCTTCTAATCGCTTGAAACTGATATTATCTTCACCAAGAAAATCATGCAGACTTACAGCAATATAGAGAAACCCCGTCATCCAATGACAATCGATGTTTTCAAGGAAGTCTTCATATGAACATGGAGTAGCAACATTGTTATTCTTTAAATTTGAAATAAAAGCTTGCCAATAGCTATCCAAAACTTTATTTAGATTTTCTTCTAAAATTGTGGGATTTGAACCCATAAAAAGCATTCCCATTATATCAACAACGGGATTATTAATGTTACAGAATTGCCAATCTAGAATGATAACATCGTTTTCATCTTTTGAAAACATACACTGAGCTGTCCAAAGATCTCCATGAACAACAGTCTCAAATAATGGATATTTCTTAGGGAAATCTCTTATGGTATTTGAAAATGGAATCAATTGCTTAAAAACATCACTCAACTCATTATGAACAAACATTTTGCTTAAAGTTTCAATATTTGATGCTAAAAACTGGTCATAAAAACTGAAGTCGGTGTACTTTTCAACTCCATAATTATCATATTTTTTAAAATAGCTCAGTCCAGCTGCATGAACAATGGCAACTGATGATAAAATTTTTAATGTTTGATCTAAATTACTGCCATCCCTATTCATAATTGTTTTGTAATTCAGGGATTTCATATTTTTCATTAGGATGGTAAGATTATCATGCTTAAATTCAGAAAAAAGAACTTCTGGTATTATTGAGGAAGTTCTACCTTCTTTCTTAATTATTGATTGAAAGACTTCAGATTTAGATAACTTATAAAAATCAACTTCTCTTTTGGCTAAATTACCATTTAACACAAAGGTTTTTGTATCTGAGGAGTGTGGCATAACCTTTGCAACTAGACACTCATTAACAATTTCATCCCCTAACTTGAGTTCTACTTCAATATAAGCTATTTCGCTGAGAAATCCTTCTCTTTCTGATCTTGTTTCTAAATTGAAAGACAGAACGTCGCATGATTTTTTATGATAATCACTTAATACCTGTCTCAACCACGATTTATCGAGGAGTTCTAATTTTGACACAGGTTCCATATTGCAATTTCTAACCCACAAATATTCAAAGTAATAAAACACTTTACAGAACTTACAAGAAGTTGCTTCTACTTTTTTAAACAAAAAAAATTGAAAATTATTCTATATAAATAACAGAACTTCGCCTTCGATCAATATCAACATCTGAAAAAATTAAAATAGATAAATTATAGTTTTATGGCTAATGGTGTGGTTTTGTAAAACAAAAGAATTAAAAACTAAATTGTAAATTAACTACCAAACTAATAGTCCCTACATTAAATAAGCTACTTCATATTGAATTATTGTGTAAAATTATTTTTAATTAAATTGAGAAATATATAAAATATTAAAGGTAATTAGAGAAATGGTTAATAATGATGATAATAATTATTTAAAATTAATAGATAATGTATTTTGCAAGTCAAAATATTACCCAACTGTGTATATAATACATTATTTATTACCAACTGTGAAAGCTTTCTCAATTCTTTGAACTGAATCTTGTTTGTGTAAGGAGGTAAAATATCTATTTTGATACAGTGTAAAATCTATTTCAGTGTCTCCTCTGGAAGGAATAGGACAAAAGCCCACATATAATCCACCAGAATTGAAGAAACAAATCGAAATCTGAAAAATCAAAGGAAAAAAAAGCTCTAAAATATGTTTATTTGTAGCTTGCGATATATTGGGGCAGCGGTAATCTCTATTCAGTGAGCTTTTCATAAACAATGTTCATAACTAATCTTAGAATAAATTAAAATATCTTGGTTGAGAATGATTTCCTCACCTTAGGTTTTTTACAGAAATTAGTACGCAATGCAAATGTAGTATAATGAGGTTCGCACATGAAAAAAAGGGGGTGACAAAATGTCATAACTGCCGTCTGGGTACATGGAATATTAGAGGAATAAATGGAGAGGAGAGAGGTGATGGATGCATTTAGAAAGGTTAAATTTGATTTGCTTGCTGCGACTGAAACAAAAATGAAAGGTAGTGATGAAGACGAATGGTTTGGGGTGAAATGTGTGTGTACTGTGGAGGAGAGGAATGAGAGGGGGAGTGAAGGTGTTACGATTATGATGAGTGACTTGTGGCACAATGCCATGGTGGATTTTGTTTGTGTAAGTACTAGAATACTAATGGTTAAATTTAAGTAGATGGTATAACAAGTGACTTAGGTGTTATGGGAGAAAATGAAAATAGTAGGAAGGTGAATGATTTCTGTGAGGAGAGAGGTATGTGTGTAAGTAATACATTCTTCGAGCACAAGAGTATTCATAAGCATACGAGAGTTGGTGTAGGTAGAGATGGTATTGAAGTGAAAAGTATGATTGATTTTGTGTTGGTGAAGAAGGAGATGTTGAAGTATGTGATGGACGTTAAATCAGTGAGGGGTCCGGGGATGGGAATATCAGATCAATATGTTGTTTTATGTAAGATTAAATTAATGGGGTCAAGGATGGTGAGAAAAGTGACAAGGAAGAATGTATTGCGAATTAAGATTTAGAAATTAAGTGAACAATGTTATAAGGAAAAGTATGTGAGAGCACTTGTAAATAAATCAGTTGAATGTGAACAAGATGAAACTGAACAAATTTGAACGCAAATGAAGGAAGTCTTTGCTAGTAGTGCAAGAGAAGTATGTGGGTAGGAACCGACCGGGGCCCCGGCCCCGGCCAACCCCGGCCATTTTTAGCGACCCCGGCCCCGGCCCCGGCCAAATATCAGGAAAAACCGGAGTTTTCTACCGGGGTTAACTGTAAATTTACACTAAATAATAGAGGGTTAAATCAAACAAAATAAAAAAATATATTTTAATTCCATTACTCCTTTGTTATAAATTGATGCAAAATATATAAATATACCTAAATATAATCAATTTTTTTTTGTATTTACTATGATTTAAAATTAAAATTGAGGCCAAATTATAATTTTTCCGAGTTTTTAACAAAAATATTCGAAATTTGATATATCAAACGAATTCGGAAAAGGAAATAAATATAATTGTTAAAATATTAATGTATTTATTTATTTAAGGTAAATATCTTCAAGAAAATCAAATATTTTACGAAATCTCTTTTCAAAATTATTTATTTATTGAATATATATATATATATATTATATATATATATATATATATATATATATATATATATATAATATAATAACTTATATATATATATATATATATATATATATATATATATATATATATATATATATATATATATATATATATATATATATATATATATATATATATATATATATATATATTAACATAACTATATATATATTTACTATATATATATATATATATATATATATATATATATATATATATATATATATATATATATATATATATATATATATATATATATATATATATATACTTTATATATATATATATATATATATATACTCTATGTATGCTACCAATATATATATGTCAGCTCGGTAGCTATATATATACTATATATATATATATATATATATATATATATATATGCTGCTGCTATATATATATATATATAACTCTTCTTTTGTGTTTTAATAATAACAATAACATATATATATATATATATATATATATATATATATATATATATATATATATATATATATATATATATATAATATATATTTTTTTTTATATATATATATTTTTTTATATATATATCACCAACTACTATATATAACTATATATAACTGCTATATATATATATACTTTAGAGAGGAAGCCCTTGGATTCTTTTTTAGTGTTATGCTTTACAGTCACTTCATTTTATTACTAAATGTACACAAATTAAAAACATTGTTAAAGACACTTTTTTTTAATGAAATAAATTTTAAAAAGGAAAGCTAATTTTCGTCCCGACACGCGAGACCTCTTCAGGCTAAGGGACTGGATTTCTTTCTTGATCTTCATCAGTTCAAGTGTGTTTCAGTTGGTCTGCTATTTTCTTCATGATGTTGTTGAAATATTTTGATGTTTTCAGATATTCATTTTGTATAAAATCTATCTTAACTTCACCGGGATGCTTATTGTAGTTGTTACTATTATAAATGCAAAAGGATTCCATGATTTTGCGATGGTTCGTGTGATTGATATTTCAGTCATCTTTATATTGTTGATATTGATAGAGTGGCCTGTGTTACGCCTATGACTTGTTAAGCTGAATTTATGCTGTCCTTGTGCAGGTCATCTGTATGTTGATTTTTTCTTTGCAAATCTATGGTTTCACCTATATGTTTTATTGCAAGTATTGCAGGGGATTGGATATATACAGCTTTGTTGGAGATTTTCTTTTCGTTTGGGGGTTTGAGAGTGTTTTTAAGGTGATGTTATTTGATGGAATGAGGATAATATTTTTGGTAATATTTGTTTTAACATTTCCCTTTTCTATTGAGGAATTGGTAAAAGGAGGTGTTGCTATTTTTCAGGGGAAAGGTGCTATAGTACCTCTTTTGCTTTGTTAAATGTTGTGATGAAAAGAAAAACTCAGGATAGTAAAGTGATTTGAAAGTATTGTGGATGTAGTTAGTTTCTTGTTGCTAGAAGAGGGAGAGCATATACGAAAGGCACGGAGAAATAGAGATGACAGAACAGCTAATTTTGTGTTTGGGGAATGATTAGATGGCCAATGTATATAGTTTGGTGCGAATATTTTGGTTTTCTATATATAGTAAATTGCAAGTAATTGTTATTCCATGTGATTAAGGTATCCGATGAAGGGGATAGAGTTGTTGGAAGGCATTTCTATCGTATACTGAACTGAAGGATGAATAGAGTTAATATAGTTTAGGACATCATTAGGGTTGGTGTTGTGAGGAAGGAGACAAAAATGTCATCTACATATCTAATCCATAAACTATTGTTTAATAAAGGGTGGGGTAAAATATGATAAGATTCTGTTATAGGGGAGAGTGGGGATCCCATACTCAGGCCAGTTTGTTTGTAATATTTGTCATTGAAATGAAAGAAGTTATGTTGTAATGAGAGATTAATAAGCTGTTTAATATATAAAACGGGAAGGCCCAATCTCTCATTACAACTTATAACTTCTTTCGACAAGCTATTACAAACAAATAAACATGTAGGATCCCACTATTACTATTTTATCATATTTTACTATACTATAAATAATAGTTTATGGAAGATATGTGAATGACGTTTTGCTCCTTCCCTACGCACTAACGTGTCTAAGCGTAACACATTCATCCTTTCGGTTATACGATAGAAACCAACAATCGGTAGCCTCGTGGAAGTAACTGACCTGCTGTATAAGTGTCACGCAAGCGCTACTGTCATTCCCAAATGGAAATTAGTCGTCTCTGGCTACTCCATTGCGCTTTAAATGTATATCTTCTAGCACAGAAGCCGCAACCACTTTCAGGCATCGCTTTATCTGGTTTTCATCACAAAAGCACGCAAACGAGAGGTACTGCACCTTCCCATGAAAAACAACGGCACCTTTTGCAATTCCTCGATTACCATTGTATTCGTTAAAGCAAATATTACCAAAAGTATTATCTCATTCTCGTAACATCACCTGCAAAAACATTCTCCAGCCCCCAAGCAGTCTCCTTGTATATCACATCCCCTGACAAAAAACCCATATGTGAACCATGAATTACAAAGAAGAAAATCGGCACGAATGACCTGTTTAACATAAACAGCAAGTCATAGGCAACACGAACTATCAATATCAACAATATAAAGATGATCAGAAAACAATGTCACACGAACCATGGAGTCCACGCGTTATAATAGTAGCTGAACACAATAAACGTATTGGTGGATAGGCCACATGCAAAAATATCTGAAAACATCAAAATCTTTCAGCACCATGAAAATAACCCAGGTGTGGCTGCATTGATGAAAATCGAAAGAAATCCAGTCACCAACCTGAAAGGTGAAATCTTTCCACTTTACTGACTCATTAAAAAAAGTGTCTTACAGCTGTGTTTACAATGTTATTAATCAACAAACTGAAGTACTAATAAATAATACTAAAAGAATCAGAAATTCCTACAAAAGTTAACTACTGTCACTTTACGACAAGTAGTTCTTAAATATATATATATATATATATATATATATATATATATATATATATATATATATATATATATATATATATAATATATATATATATATATATATATATATATTTATTTATTTATCTTATTAATATATATATATATATATATATATATATATATATATATATATATATATTTATAAAAGGTACTTATATATATATATATATATATATATATATATATATATATATATATATATATATATATATATATATATATATATATATATATATATATATATATATATACTATATATAGAGTATATATATATATATATATATATATATATATATATATATATATATATATATATATATATATATATATATATATATTTAATACAACATTTTTCTTAGAAAATCAATTATTTTCTAAAAATTTCTTTCGAAAATATTTATTTAATTGAATTAATTAAATGTATTCCTTTTTTATAATTTAAATTATTAATTAATTGAAATTATATTTAATTTTCATCCTAGGTTTTAAGACTTTCAGTGTTTTTGACTTATATTTCTAATTTTAGCTAACCCCGGCCCCGGCCCCGGCTAAATTAGAGCAGCCCCGGCCCCGGCAAAATTCCCGCCCCGGTCGGTCCCTATATGTGGGTGTGCTAAAGTAGGAAGTAAGAATCTCAATAGTGAGTGGTGGAACGAAGAGGTGATGCAAGAGGTTAAAAGTAAGAAAGATTTGTGGTTGAATGTGCTAAAAGCCAATGATGAGGTTTCAAAAAAAGGTGTATGGAAATATATAAAGAGGGAAAAAACAAAAAAGGAAGACTAAATTTGCATACGTAGTAGGAAAAAATGAGGTAAATGAAAGTTTTGAAGGAGAATGAATGAGGACTTACAAGGAACCAGGAAGCTCTTCTGGAAGGAAGAACGAAAGGTTAAGAAAGAGAAGAAGGGGAATCTTCATAAAATAATGAATAGTGAAGGTACTTTAGTGAATGATGAAATGGATGTTAGGAGTGTGTCGATGGAATACTTCGAAAATCTGCATAACATTAACAGTAATGAAGCGGTGATAGTGAGTGTGTGGATTTGATGGTGTAAGAAGGAATAAATATTTTGGGGATGAGGTAATTAGTAGGGAGGAGGTAATAGGTACAGTGAGAAAGTTGGAAAATGGTAAATCAGCAGGTATAAATAATTACTTTCGAAATGATCAAGAATGGAGACGTGATTGACTAGATATGGAAGTTGTGAAGCAAAGCATTTGTGAAGGGTAGTTTCGAAGAGTTGGAAAGAGGTCAATGCAAGACATTCTATAAACATATGATGAATTGAAAATGTGCGGACTCGACAAAACTAGCGGTGACCTGTGGAGACACAAGGAGGACCACTCCCATAGGACAGGGTAGATGCTGTGAAGCTTTGGTCCATTGCTGTCAGTCATCCAGCACTTCTGCCAACCTAGCTGGAAACACTGACGAATGTGGGGAATAAAGTCTATCGAGGGAATGAGATTTCGTTGGAGAGCATCTGGGAGGAAATCCGAGTTGTCATGGCGAGAAAGAGAAGCTAATTTTGCCCACCGGTCGCCTTCCTCATTACCAGGAACGCCGACGTGGGATGGAATCCAGCAGAAGGTGACGAACTTTTTGAAAGAATGAAGCAGTCGCAGAAATCGTTGGACAAGTAAGACCAACAAGTTTCTGGTTGTTAAACACATTAGGGCTCCAAGTGCGCTGCGGCAGTCACAGAATATCCGTACGAAAATTGTCGGTGTGAAGGAGGAAAGGTCTTGAAAGTGCTAAATTTATAGCTGTCAGTTCTGCAATAAAAACTGAAACATGATGATGGAGAATATGAGAGAGTGTGCTATAACAGAAGAAGGCCGAGGCATCCACTTCATTCTCCGATCGAGAGCCATCTATGTAAATTGGAACAGAGTTGTTGTGAGTAGCAGAATGAGAATAGAAAGTAACCTTCAAGAAAGCGGGATGGGTGAGAGTCATAATAAATTTGGAGAGTGCAAAACAGAAATTCGAGATGGAAAATTGCCAAAAAACATCTTCACTATCGTATGTATATGGCAATACAATAATGGGTAAATAATGGAAGATGTTATATATAGTTGTTGCGAATGACCAATATAAGATATTATTAGTCACATTATCGATAAGAGGAGCTAATGCAGAGGGCGACGAAGTTTGAAGGAGGATAAACGGGGCACACACGAGATATTCCCCTCTGAGGGACAATTGCATGATGTTAGTGTCCACCTCAAGACTCACCTTGGGTGACGAACGAAAGGCACAAGCTGCAATTCTGAGTCGAGGAGACGGAGGCAAGTTGGAGTAACCTGTCCGTAGATAGTGTAGCCATAGTACACTTTTGCCCGAATAAGAGCAATATATAGGCAAAAGTGTATTTTTCTATCAGCACCCAAATTTTTTGAAGTAAGGTGGCGGAGTAAATCAAGTGAACGGCGACAGTCCGCCTTTAGCTGAAGTATGTGGGGAAGACATATTAGATAATCATCAAAGAGTAGGTAAAAGAATCTGACAGTCCGTTTGCTTAGTATCGGAGAATCATACAGAGTCAGGAACGGAGCTGGGAGACTCGATGCGCCCCCCGCACCTTTTCTCCGGAATAATATAGTGCTGGTCTTTGTTGGAAAAATGAAAGCCATGCAAAGACTTCTCAAGATTGAAAAAACTGCTAGGTCAATTTATTGTTTGGGTAGGTTTCGCGGACATGATCCAGACGAAGAAGCTGGTCTGTTGTCAATCGGTGTTTCCGAAACCCGAATTGAAAATTGGAGAAGGGACGAAGACTCTCCAGAGATGGAACAAGGCGCGATACCACCATCTTTCCCATCACTTTGCATGCATGACCCGTAAACGAGATGGGTCTCTGATTGGCTACAATGTTTGGGTCTTTCTCCGGTTTCCGAATGGGGACTATATAAGCAGTGGACCAAACTGAAGAGAACGAACTTTTCACCCAAAATCTGTTGTACACCCACAACAAAAAGGCTTGTGCTGAAGGATTGATATGCTGGATCATTGTATGTGAGATGCCGTCTGGTCTAAGTGCACCATCTTTGCATGTAGACAACGCTGCACTGACTTCTACCAGAGTAAACAGACCGCCTGTTGCTGCAAGAAATCGGGAGGGAGGAAGTTCCGATGTCCTGAAAATTCTTTTGATAGTGCGATGCATTAGAAAAGATACAAAAATTGGAACCTAGAGAGTCCGTTAACGGACCGGGCAGAAATAGTATCAGTTATAGACTGACCAAATTAGATCACCCTGGGAGAAGAGGTGGTATGTCTCCTTCGTAAATTTTGGACCACCCTCTAAACAAACGAGTCAGGAGCTGGTATTGACAGTGGAGACATAAGTCTGTAAATACAATTTCCTCGTTGTACGATTTATAAGGCGGGATCTGGCCACTGCCGATTTAAAGAGAATCATATTGGATGTACTGACTACTGAGGTTCCATTTATATTGTTTATCCAGCTTTTTCTTTTCTCTGTTTGCATGGGCGCACTCCGAAGACCACCAAGGAGTGGCATGCTTCTTACCCGCTGTAGTACGAGGCATACACGTCTTCGCAGCAGTAAGAATCTTATCTGAATAAAAGTCAAATGTCTCGGTAACTGATGGAAACCTTTCCCCTGAAGGGAACACATTGAATGTAGTTGCATAGTAAAACGATGTCCAATCTCCTCGGTCGTATCTCAAACTTGTAGAAGACTCCGAAGTTGGACTCGACTGGAACTGTTGTATGATGATATGGTAGTGGTCGCTACCATAAAAGTCGTCTAATCTCAGCCATAAAAACTGGTTAAGAATCAAGTTAGAACAAAAGGATACAATAGGGGATGGTGCAGATTAAAGTCACTCAGCAGTACAACTAGAAGAGGAAGATGCTGGAGATTCTCTATATCAGTTTTAGTATATAAAACTAGGAGCAACATATATTGAACACACTGTAGTGTCACGGGTCAGATAAATTATCGTTGCCACTGCGTGGAGGATCGTGCGAAGAGAAATTGGCGAAATGGTCTCGAGAATGAGGATGCCAGCGCCACCATGTCAGAGATACTGTGATAGTGGATTTCAAAGAAATTTCATATTCAAAGGGTGGAAGAAATGCACGTTCACAGATACAGAGTTCCTGTCGGAAGATGCATTTTGGTTGATAGACCTTTATAATTCGGGCTAGCTCTTCAAAGTTGGAATAGTACCAGCGAAAATTCCAGTGTAAGGCTATGTTGCAGGTTTATAAGAGATTTAAATAGGCGGACGATGGTGATTATGGTCTCAATATGACTGGGATCAATATTCAGGCTTATATTGTAAGAGAGAGTCTAGAGGGACATCCCGAATAGGAGCCTGAAAATCCGGGGGTATGGGAAAGTTATAAAGGCGGGAAATATAGTGTTTAGTAGTAGTAGTAGTAGCGAATCTTAAGAGAGTTTGAGAGCATTGGTAGAGGGATTTGGCAGGGTGTGTAAAAGGAGGAGTTTGAAAGTAAACGAGATAAGAGTAAGGTTATGGTTGTGAGTGAGGATAGTCCTCGGTGTGAAGTTATGTTGGATGGTGAGCAACTAAAACAAGTGTCTGAGCTTAAATAATTAGGATATATGTTGGACGAAAAGGGAGCGGATGATGCAAAGTGAAGTAAAAAAGTTGTGAATGGCAGGCAAGTGGCTGGTGCAATTAAATCTTTGGTGGATGTCTTGAGTGAGCTAGGGTCTTACATGAGGGTATGATGTTAACTGTGTTAATGTATGGTCTGGAATAAGAGGTACAGATCTAAAGTACAATGTGTTCAGATGGACAATCTTAGGGGCGTGTTAGGTGTGAGAAGAATTGATAAAATGAGAAATGAACGCAATAGGGTGATTGTAAATAAAAAGAAAGAATTAAATAGAGAAAAACGAGATTTTATTGAGATGGTTTGGTTTGGTCATGTGGAAAGGATGCATGATAGTCGGTTGGTTAAGCTGATATATAGTGGTGTGTGCTGGGAATTGACCGGCTGCAAGACTGAAGAAAACGTGGATTGAGTCGGTAAAGGAATGCCTGAAGGAGAGGAATGTGAGTTTGGCAGAGGCAAGAAGAAAGGTGCATAATAGGAATGAATGGCGTTTTGTAAGGGGGTATGGTTGTAGCCCACATGGGCGTAGGGATGAACCCTACATGGACGAAATGCCATAGTGAGGGGGTCCGTAGTCGTGAAATACTAGGGTGGATTTTTCTGACTGCGACGAGTTTTTCCTAAAAAAGAGGAGACTAAGGCTGAGTTTTCTTTCGACTTACGTCATATTCTTCTACTACTTTTCATTTTTCAATTATATGTCGCACTTACCCCTTATTACTTAAACTTAGTAATGCAGGATAGTTATATATATATATATATATATATATATATATATATATATATATATATATATATATATACGCTCTATATACCCCCAAGTTTGGGGAAAGATATATATATATATATATATATATATATATATATATATATATATATATATATTATTCCATAGCTGTAAGATAGAATGAAAATATAATCTATGACTCTTCATGTTCAATAGAGAAAAGAAAATGTTTGTGAAAGTTTGAACTACATTGTGCAACATTTAGATATCTCAAACTTTGATGACATTCTCTGTTCTCACCTACCGGAAGAGAAGACAGTTTTATTCATTGTATGAGCGCTGTTCGTGTTGTGTACTGAACATCTATGCTTATGAGTATTTTTAGATATTTACTAACGAGTTTAATTTTCTACTAAATAATTTTTTTAATCCGTTTGAAATTTTACTGTGCAATTAAGTATTGTTTTCTTTCCCACATGTCTACTGAGTGAGAACTCTAATAAAACCAGGTGGACACCAATATCACATAAAGAGGGCCTTCTTTCAATGTTGCAAGGGCACAAAAGGAATTTTACCAAACCCCTGAACCGGTGTCTGGACACCATTCACATATTTTGCGAAAAGTTGCGATTCCCCGCTATGCGGATTCGGCAACATAATCCAAAATTAGGCTACGTTGTTGTTTCATAAGGTTATATCATGTCTGGGTAAATAAAGGTTATGTCAAGTAAAGGAAGAAAAAAATATGTAAGGTAGTGAAAGTTTGGCCGTTGTCGTGGTGAAGCACCCAGTCGCCTACAGTGTCCGCTCGGACTTGTTGGACCCGTCTGTGAGGTAGTTTTATGATGTTCATGTAGACGACGGTATTAACAGTCTGTCCTGAATCTAAAAATTCTTTGTGGACAATACCACGACAGTCGAAAAACACGATAATCAACTTTATCAATATTGATCTTTGCCGTTTTGTCTCTGGATCATACTCGAAAACCCATGTTTCCTCTCCTGTTAAGACTTTGTCAAGGAAATTTGGCTCCAATCTGACGCGTTCCAGTACTTCCTGACAGATTCTCAACCGGTTCCCTTTCTGCTCCAATGTCAAGTGTTTGGGCCCCAGCTTTCACAAAATTTTCACATATGAAGGTGGGTTGTTAGATTGCTGTGCACCAAGGATTTATCCAAGCCCGTTTCCTCTGCAATCATCCTAACGCTTAAACGGCGATCTTTTGCCATCACAGCTCCACAATGTTCTCAGATGTTGCCGAGATTGGCGCTCCAGATGGGTTTGTATTTCACATTTTCCAGACTCTTTAAAAGCTTTGTATCATCTAAACCCCAATGTTCTTAATAGTGTGGCGGTATCGTTCATTTCTTTTAACGAAAGCAATGCCTCATTGGCGGATTTCTCGAGTATAACACAAAATTTGATCGCATACCTTTGCTCAGTATTTCCTTCCATTGCTAATGTTACAGTGGAACTACACGCATCCACACTCTGACAGCAATAACTCAAGTGATACAGATGAATCAGATGTGTCCACGTTGGCAAGACAGTTGCCAACACGTCTCTAACTACGTTGCTGTAGTGTTGCGGGTCCGTCTTTAATAATCTTATGGTGAAATAATTACCAAAATCACAAGGTTTCTACAAAATAATATTATCTGGCATATAAAAATGACATTGTACAGTAATATTAAATAAGTACAATTGATGTCAATAAAATTAAATTTGTAATTATTTTAGACTTGCTTAAACTGCGACTGAAATGCGGTTAGGTTTAAAAAATTTATTATGAAAAAAATATATATATATTTTGATTACAATAACATACATTCATTACAAACTAAGCCTATCCTAGGACAATCTATTCTCACTAAAAACTCCTTTGCTCCCCTCCCTCCCCCCAAGATAAGGTGCATTTCTTTCAATTCAAATTTACGATGATTAATATGAAAAAGAAAAAGAAACCCCCTAAAAATAAACTTCATGAATACCCCCTAATAACAAAACGAATAAATTTTCAAGCGCGTTTTCTTGATTCCTGAAGTCTTAGTCTTTCTAGAAGGATTCGTTTTTCATCATCTAATACCGCAAGTATATGATCTAAAGCAGTTAATTTATCCTCTATGGTATAAGGTTGTGGGAGAATTTGCATCAACATGTTTCTAATTGCAGCACGACATCTCATATCAAGATCAGGAGGACCATCTGATAAATCACCTTCATGTGATGGAGGTCTTCCATTTACCGATTGTTCATTTAATCCAGAAGAAAGACATAGGCCAGACATCACTAAAGAATAATAATAGTAATGTCAATAATAGTAATAATGATTATAGGTTTACCGGAACTGGATTTTTCAGTTCTGGAAAAACCAGATTAGCCAGAATCAACAAACAAATTTCATTTCATCTACTTTATCTCTCTCCCTCTATTTGGCGTTTTATATATATATATATATATATATATATATATATATATATATATATATATATATATATATATATATATATATATATATATATATATATATATATATATATATATATATATATATATATATATATATTATATATATATATATATATATATATATATATATATACATATAGAAATTTAGCAACTATATACTTGTGAAAAAATCTTTACAATAACAACATAATATATATATATATATATGAAATATGTATACTGAAAATATACTCAAATATATAAATCAAATATATATATATATATATATATATCTCTCTATCTCTATATATATATATATATATATATATATATATATATATATATATAATGTGAAACTATACGTGAAACTATTGTGTAGAATAAGAGGTATATATATCTAAGGTGCAATCTGTTCAAATGGATAACCTTACAAGTATGTTAGGTGTGAGAAGAATTGACAAAATGAGGAATGAAGATGTTAGGTAGTTATGTGGTGCGAAGAAAGATGTAAATGAGAGAATAAACAAGTGTATTAAGATAGTTTGGTAGTATGGAAAGGATGGATAATAGTCAGTTGGTTAAGCTGATATATAATGGTGAGTGTACTGAGAATCAACAGGCTGGGAGAGAGCGAAGAAAAAGTGAATTGAGTCAGTAAAGGAATGTCTGAAGGAAAGGAATGTGAGTTTGGTATAGGCGAGAAGAAAGACGCACAATAGGAGTGAATGGCAGGGTTTTGTAAGGGGGGTATAGTTATGGGCCTAGGGTGGATTTTTTTTTTTTTTTTTTAACTTTGACGAGATCACATTTAAGGGTAATGATGGGACGGTAGGTGGCTTTTGGGGGAGGTCTTTTCTTTCGACTTACGTCAGGATCTTCTACTTAACTATCTTATCAATGTGCTTGTTATGCACCGTTACCCTACGAAGAAAGAAAGAAAAAAAATTATAATATTAGCTCTACATGATAGTATGCTATTAATCTAATATGTGAAATAAAATAGCGTTATTTTATAATATATGATCTTTATTTATATATAATATAGTAATATAGATATATATAATAGATAATAGTATATAAATATAGTAGTATTAATATATATAGATCTAGTATATATGATTATAATATATAGTAATATATCTATATATAAGTATTTTAATGTATATGAGATATATATATATATTATATATATAACATATATAGTATAATTTATTTATATATATATTGATTGATTTACCTCTGAGGGCAAACACAAAATGAACTATGTCAAATTAAGTGTTGTGTCTTTATTCACAGTTATTACATAAAACTAACTAAAAATGAAGAATCAAGAAGATAAGAGTTTTTTTTTTTTTTTTAAAGATATAAGTCCGAGCTTTCGGCACTGATGTCCGATGCTGCTTCTTCTAGGAACTAAATTTCAGAGAACGGGGTTGGGGAAAGAATCACAGCCTCGCGAATTTTATGTCTTCTTCTTCTTGTGTCTGGGAATTTTGCCTCGTAAGTTATATATCAAATTATCAAATAGTGTTTGAATTTGGTTTTGATAATTTATTTATCGCTAGAGAGATTGTTGTAATATGAATTCGTCAAGTCACATGCGATTTGAAGGGGTGTTCCCATTATTTGTAATTAAGATTTATGTGAGTTTAATTGATTAGGAAAGACTCGATGATTTTCTTTGTTTGGTATTTTTAATAGGTATGATTAGTTTATGGGAACTGATATTAATTAGATGTGTTATTGAGTATAGGGTCTATAGGTATGGTTAGAAGATGAGGAGGGGTACTTGCGTGTATCTTTATGTGTGATCGATTTCTGTCTTGTGTATATGCGTGTATGTTAGTTTTCTCCGCTAAAGTTAGGTATGTTATTGGCAATTTGAACAGGATAATATATACCGTGGATTTTTGAGTGTCGTAGAATGGGAGAGTCTTGTGGTGAGGGGTTTTAATAATGTTTGAAAGTTAGATGTTAGGTTTAGTGTATTTGTAATGTCGGGAGGTTAGAAGATTGTTAATAAGGATGATATGTTAAGCTATTCCAGAAAAACTGAACTAAGTCCCCAACGCTTCTATTAACCGTGCTTTACTGCTCAGCGTAAGAGACAATTTTAAATCCTAGCTAGTACAACAAAATTCTTACATAACTAACATCTTACGCTATCCAGAATATGTACATACCATCTTACTTAAAAATTAATACTGCCCGAGCATTAAAATCACTAAAGCTCTAACCTGCTAACATGTTAAAGCATTCATTAAACCTAAGACTTCATTTTAACAAAACTCAGGTATAGTCTATATGATCCCTTGCTTCAACAATAAATGCAATAAATACTAGACATTACGAGAGAAAACCTTTAATCAAACAATACACAATGAAGTAGATCAATCATAAAGATGATCCGCTACGAAAGGTACCCTGATATAGCCGTCGATCGTTTGAACGCGTACATGATAGATATACTAATACCATATTTATTAATAGTCGAGAGTTCCGCATAAAACTAGGTCAGTAGTACCTATTCAAAAACTAAAACACAGCCCACAGGAGCTAAAGATGTAGCGATTAAACGTCATCTGGACGTCAATTTGATCACATTATATAAGTTAGGTCATTCAACAACAACGGATGATCAAACATAGAACATAAATTTTTAATGACCAAAATGGGAAAATCTCAAATGGCGAATGACTTATTGACGATATGTGCAAGGAAGTTCATTTTAAAACAGTTTCTTGAAAGCTGATGAATTATCTAAAACAAATTCCCCAATAGCAAAGAGAAGAGCGTGTTCAAAAAACATGTTTTCCGTAAAACATCAAGAAGACAGAATAAAATTGGAAGCTGTGATCTTTCCAGTATTCTTTCCCAACCTCCGTTCTGAAGAAGCAGCTCGGACTTGAGTGCATATATATATAGATATATCTTAAAAAAAAAAAACGACTCTATGCTGATTAAGTATTTATTTGTATAGTGAAATTGTGTGTTAAATGTCATAATTATGTGAAAAACGAAATAATAGATAACCATTAATGTGTTTGACGATCTAAGGTTAAGGTTATTGTGAAATTTTGTGTGTGGGGGACCCTCAGGCCGGCAGTGAAAGTGGGGAGAGGCCTCACCTGGGCTGTAGCTGGTGACATCCGAGGCGGATAGAGTTAAGATCAGTCAAGATAGCTTATTATAGAATTATTTACGTAGAAGTAAAACTGGATGCGAAGAGATGCTGGAGACTAAATTTCAAAATATTTATAATATTAATTCCAGATATATATATAGTATAATATATCATAGTAATAGTGATGTAATTATTAAGTATATTATATAGTATTATATGTTTTAAAAAAGTATAACTAGTTAGTGCTAAATTTTATTTTTAAAAAAATAATATTATATAAAAATTTTAAAAAGTATTATATATTTTTAATATACTGATATATATATTAGTATATAATATATATATATATATATTATATATATATAATATATATATATATATAGTATATATATATATATATATAGTATATATATATATATATATACTCGCGTATCTATATATAGTATATATATATAATATATAATAATAGTATATTATATATATATATTATATATTACTATTTATGCGATATAGTATCCTATATATATATCAATTATATCTATAATAGGTTATATATATATATATGACTATATTATAAAAACTTATGTATATTTAATATATATAATATATATATATATATATATATATATATATTATTATATAGTATATATATATATATATATATATGTATATTAGTATATGTAATATATATGATAATACTATTTATATACTAAACCGTATATATTTATATATGAATATATTATATATATAGTATATATAGTATATATATATTTATATATCTAGTATTATATATAATATTAGTGAGGTAGCATTTATAGGTATATATATAGGTGTATTAAATATATATGATATATATTTATATTAATATGTATATATTATAGTATATTATATACTATATTTATATATATATATAACATATAATATTATATATATATACTATATATATATATATATATATTTCACTTCAAGCAGTTCAAAATGTCTGATTATATCTTTTATATTAAGTATAATTGTTGATATATATATATAATTATCCTATATTTTGATATACACTTTCTCACTGCTGACCACCCTGTTCTTATAGCGGCCACACCTCACGCAGATACGTTCCACCGAGCCGCGAACGGCTTCATCCACAAAGTCAATCCAGGGCTGAAATGTTCCTGATTGCTCTGGGATAGAGAGTTAGATTGACAGGTGAGTAGAAAGCGGGATATGTTTTCCGGGATCTGATTTTTACAGTTTTGAAAGATATTTGTAGTGGTTTGGAGTTGAGGGTGAATCTATGTTTGTACAATTGGTAGTTTGGTTAGAGATAGCGCATCATTATACATTTAGGATAAAGGATGACTGACTAGGTAATGTATAGCTATATATATGATATATATAATATATTATATATATATTATTAATATATATAAATTATATATATAATAGTATATTAGTATATATATATATCTGATATACTATTACCACCTCTGATACTGTATATATATATATTAGTTATATATATATATAATACTATATATTATATATTATAAATACTTAATATATATAATATGATATATATATATATATAGTATATATATTATATAGTATATAGTACTATATGTATAGTATATATATACTTATATATTATATATATATATATATATATATATATATATATATATATTAATTAATATATATATATATATAATAGATATATATACGTATATTATATAGTATATATACTTGACCGTAATATAGATTAACCGTATATATACTATGCAAGATATAGTCAATCGAGTAAGCTGTTGTACCGTATATGCATTTCAGCGATAGAGTATATGGGTATCATCAGTAAATGCAGTGAAGGATAGTTTGATATATTATATTATTATATATAGTATATATGTATGATACTTATTGATAATAGAGTATGTAGTATATATATATTATCATATGATCCACATAAATATATATATATATGTGTGGTATATATTATATATATATATAGTATATATATGTGATATTAGTCATATATTAATTAAATCATTAATATTATATTAGTTAATATGTCACGAATAGTATATATATTTATATATATATATATATACTAATATATATATATATGTATATATTATATATATACACTTGTTGGCCCTGCTCCCTCCTACGAGAAGCGGGCGATCCAGAGATATTGTGAACACCAAGGGGCGAAGCATTAGCTGTTCGACGATCGGAGGATATTCTGATGTTCTGTTAGGTTTCGAACAGTTAGTATAGATATCTTGTGTCATCAATTTGTGAAGAGGACTTTTGACAGTGGGGGGGGAGGAGGGATCTTTGTGGACATTCCAAATTTTACACATGTCCCCTTCTCGAAGGAAGGAGGGAGGGAGGGCAGGGAGGTGCCCAGATTGGAGATGGACAGTACTCACTCTTGGGTTTGACGGTCCAAGGTTTGTTCTGTGGGATATTTCGGGGTGGGGGGACGTGCCTGGAGTACAGTGTTGTTTGGATCTTTGAGATCGGTTTTTTGTGTTAAGATTGAGTGCTGATATGTTTGATAATTTACGTATTTGGGAGCGGGGGGGGAGGGGAGAAGTAGATGTTGTCAAATGTTAGAATAGCGCCTAGCCAATGTAGACCTTTTCCTTCTCTGGTGCAAGCAGGGGTTGTTTGTAAGTTTGGTTAAAGGATGGGTTTGTTTGGAAAGTGATTTGCATTTAATTGGCAGCCATATCATGTAAGACGGGTCTCTAACCGCTCTATAGCTAGAATTTTTGTTTCAGTTTGTAAGTGGTGGAAAGGAGGCAGTCTGTGTATTTATTCTAAGAGCTTGTTTTGAAAAACCTCCATTTTTTGAATGTTGGATTGCATGATATGGGGGGAGCAGAGCAGGAGGTGCTGCATAGCTTGAGATTGCACAGAAAGTAATAGTCGCTGTGATAGTATTGTGAGGGATTCTTTGTGTTGGATTAGGGTACAGCGTATCGATAACACTCGATTGGCTAGACTATACGCTCCTGATATGACGTCGATGTAGACATGTATTAGGGTACAGCATGCTCTGGTCAGAGTAATGATCTCGTCAGCTGACAGTGTCTAGTGAATGCGCGAGCGTATGAAGGAATATTGTAAGTCTTGGTGTCTATCCGATACGCTACTAAGATCTGTAGAGGGTAGTTAGGCGGATTAGTCTAGATTGTTATCAGGGTGCGAAGCGGCGCGATAGCAATATATTGGCTGGATTATAGGCAATGAGGAGAATGGCTGTGCCGCGTATGTTCATTACGAGTACATAAACTAATAGCGCTATTTAACGCGGTGCGAGTACCACGACAGGTGATCTAACGGAGAGATCGCAAGTAGTGCACGGACGTAGTCAGTGCTTACAATTAGTGGGGGTAGTGCGGAAGATGATGACGATGTGTTTCGAAGTAGGAAGCGAAAGATACTAATGATTAAAGTTGCCGGGATGGTGTTCTTGACGTCGTGTTATTGTGATTTGATTAGAGTTAGAGTGAGCTATTCGGGGGACGTAGGATTGGCAGGAAATGTAGTAAGTTCGAACTGCTTTATGGACAAACGTACGAGTGTGGACTAGGGTGCATCTACGCTGTGCTGATAGTGGTCGCTGTCTGCACTAGGTCTCAGATTGAACAACTAGTTCCAGGCGAATTGGTTTTTATATATATTAGAGTGTAGCTGTAGTGATATCTTGAAGTTACCCGTCTAACTCTTCATTGCTTGTTACTATATAAATGTGAAATGACTGATTCGGTAGAGACATGGATCCGGATTGGCTTGGTACATATGGCGTTTAAGATCATATGATTGTGCTGAGAGCTCATACTTAAACGCTTCTCCATGATCTTTCTGCTATGAGACGCTTATTAATGATTATTAGGGAGAGCTAATGAGAACTGTTGGTTTTAATGGGTGAGTATAGTCATGCACATTATAAATAGATTACAAAAAGTGACTGGTTGTGTGAATAGCGACTCGATTTGCCTCCGCTCTGGGGCGACTCCATTTGAGGTTTACAGGCTACTAGAATGAAGAGGGTGTAGCCAACATACTGGTAGGTTTAAGGCGAGAACGGTCGAGGTAAAGCCTAGTTCTCGTGTCGGTATGAAGCAACTTAATCGTTCGTCGTATTGGTCAATCCGGGTAGAGATCGAATAAAATTTTTGATATGTTGTAGATGACATTTATGGTCTATACATCTGTGCTGGTTCGGCGTTGGCCCACGTAATGATGCGTGTATCGGTACGCACTCTACACAACTGATTTGTGGCTATATATACAATACGGGAAGTTGACTTGAGCGTTTAAAGATATGAGCGTGATTGAAGGTAGGCGAAAGGATGCAGAGCTTAGATGGAAGTCAGCTTAGGCACATAGGGTTGATGGTCTACACATGGACAACGTGGCAAGGAATTGCGATTGCTGGAATGCGTGCTCAAGAATAAATAAGGTGGTTGCGCCAACCGCTAGTCGAATACTAATGCGGAGCTGTCTGAGATCCGAGGGCCGGCCCATGCGCGTCTGCGACTAAAGGTATGATATAAATAATACAATGGATTGTCGTGGTATCTGCATCGCGATCGTATCGATTAATAAGTGCACGACAAAGTAAAAATCTGAGAATTACCACAATATTGCAATAAACAGAACAATAAATACACTGGAAAACTCAATTAATTATAGTTCATTAAATATTTATGTTAATAAAAGCTTTGACCTATTTTCAGATGACCAGTGAGGAAATACTAGTATTGACTCTACGCACACTACCCCTTAAAGATTGTAAGCACACAGTGGCGAGTAATCGGCTATACTAATAAGGATCCCTAATGGTGTTCGCAGTGTCACTTTCTAATCGTAAGAATAGTTAGATAATATCTTTAGGAACGGTATACACACAAATGAATTATAAGGCATGTAGCCGCAGTTGTGTACGTGTAGGGGGACACGGACGTTAGACAGTAGGAGTTGGCTGGCTACAGACGATGGAGCACGATTAGCAGACACAGGGTAATCTTGCTTGGTATAAGCTGCGAACATTGCCTAGGCAACTACATACTGTGCCAGGTGACTATCTAAAATGTATCGCATATTAAGGATGCTGTTGTATTATGATAAAGCGGGTATTAAGGCTGGCGTAAAAGGAGTGAATAGATTATGAGCAACTGTCGTACGTGACGGTAACACAAGGAGCGGCTGGACATGAGTGCAGAGTGCACTGGTTGGAGAGCTGTATGATGGTATTGAATCTTTCAACCCGCTGAAATCGAGGACTCATGTGTGAATAAGGGGTTTAGTGTCTGAAGATAAAAGAAAAATAATAAATACATAAAATAGTTTACAGTAGAAAGGTTATTGTTTGATTATGAAGTGAATAACTTTTGAGCTACACAGGAATATTCAGAACAATCCTACTTTCACTCAATATATAATTAAGTGATGCATCAGAGATCTGGGCTGCTGGTAAAGATAAGTAACGCCGCTGAATATCTAGCCGCCTTTTTGACGAACTTCTGTGAGGTGGCCATAAACCAATAGACTGATCTCATAGCGTCTCCGCTGGTAGCGCGGACCGTGGAGTTTGTGAGGTAGTACTTTAAATGGTGTAATTATAGACGGTAGCTTCTGTGATGTTGGTCTACACATAATAAATTGAATATTTTTTTACCGTCGGACCTAGCGAGAAATAGTTGCAGTCTACAACACCAAACTAACTGTCAAGCGCAGCCGCGATTATGCAACATGCAGCCGCAGACGACTAAATAGTTAATTGTGCGTAGATCTAGACTGTAGCATTTATCGTTTTAAGAAAATTGAAAAAGATATTTTTAAAATTTATCAAAATTTATAAGTTCGTTGTGGGAATAGAAACGATAGACAGCGGATGTGGAGAAGAGACTAAATAATATTATACCCAGGCGACTTTGTTAATAAATTTAATAATGCACGAGACGAGTCTTAGAGAACTGTTTGGAGAAGAGCTGTAGTATGTGACTGACTAGTCTATAATGTACTGATAGTGTAGGTTACGGGGGATCATACTAGAATACTATCGCGGTGACCTTTATATGTATAAGAGGTAATGGCTGGGAACTATGTAACGAGTCGTGAAAACAGGGCTCAGGGGGAGGCTAAAGGAGGCTCAGGGGTGTAGAGAGTAAGTAAGTATAGAGTAGGCGTATGAGCTTAAGGGGTGATTGAGAAGGAGGTAGAGTCCTCATGCCTGCTTCCAATAGTAAAATATATTATGATATAATACTATATTAATATATATATGATAGTATATATAGGTATATATGCCGGTATATATGTAGATATATATACTATATGATATATAGTAGTAATATATATAATAGTTAATAAGGAGAATGGATAGTATATAAGCGTTGGAGAGAGGTAGTAGTGATGACGGACATGCGCTTTATATTCCTCCTAAAGGTGAAGTTATATTCGATCGATTTGCTGGGGTAGAAGGGACTGAGAGTGATCCGGATAGATCGGAGTTAGGTGGTAACCGTTTATGTAATCATGATATCACGACTACGGTAGTAGATAACGTCCTGATGTTCCAGATATGGTGGTGAGATGCGCAAAACATTACACAACAGAAACAAATAGCAATGAAGAACATAGATCACCATTATCCCGCCACGGGAAGCATTGCGCAGTTTCAGTTCGGCATCACCGAATGGCGTCGCACAAAACTGCAAATAGCTATTCTGCACGCCTGGTAGTATTCTCATTCATGTTGGATCGCATCTTGTCCCTTGGCCAGGCGGTCCGTACAATCGCAAACAAGTAGTTGGCCAAGCTGCGAGGAGGAGAATCGAAGTTAGACAGTCGCGAGGTCGGGAGCAGTGCATGTGGTACACTACATAGGGACCTATTGGGATGGAGGGAGTACAGCTCACCTCTGCAAACTAACATTCGGCTACTTAAGACAGATTATTAAGCCCGATTTGAATAGATTGTGTCTTGTGGTGTCTGGCGCCAACGAAGTGATGATGCGGTTATTGTTGCAGCACATGCAACTGCAAGCTTAGTCAGGCAGGTGACCGTGTTAACCACGGCAATATAGATATCCTCATGATTAATTTCATCATGAACCAAACATCTCGAAATGTCACTCTACGAGTTTAATTCTCATGTATGACGGCCCTTTCTTCACACCACACACAATATGTAATGGCTTTGCCGCACTTAGCATCATTGGGTTGATGAATTGCTGGAATCAGAGGCGATCGGCATGGCCATTAAGGACAAGAAGAAATGAGAGAAGCAGGGAATAATTTGGCAAAGACTTTCAAGAATATTCCATGCAGTTAAAAAACAAGATTTGGAGCTTGTGATGTGTGCTAGAGGGAGGTCTATAGCTGATCACCGCAATGTAATGGATGCTTTAGCCGACGAAGTGAGTATTCACCATCTAGAGATTGAGACTACTGAGCGGTCTCCATATAGATCAAGTGGTGTGACAACCGACGATGAGAATGTTGGTGTATGGTTTGTGTTCCATGAGAGGCGCTCGCATGATAGTGCTTGAAGAATTAATAGACCCATTGTATGCGGTATGCTACCGAAGTGGATGGAGAGGTGGGACCCGGGAGAATAGCGCGATGAGATATATAACATATCAGTGTTGAGTATAGAGGCATCCTAATGAATATTTTCTTATTAATGGTTTTGAGAACTAGTGATAAGTCGTGCATGAATGAGGAATCGAACTATTTCATAAGATTCGGCCCTAATGTTGAGATAAGCCGACTCTTGATGCTCGTGACGTTAGTGGTAGACCATGTGTTGAAGAAGAAAGGAAAAAAAACAGCAACGTACTAGTCTGTCAGCGATACGCAGAGGTAAGTGTGGTCATCCTGAGCACAGTATAACTAGAGAGTCTATAGCATGCTACTTTTTCCAAACCGAAAGTAGATTGGAGTACCACGATAGCGCATAAATCTAGGAGCGAGTAATGAGGGCCTGGCAGATCTAGGGATGGTGACAGGGTAACAAGCACTCCTCATGGCTCACCAGCGCTAGTCGCATCATCGCGCTGACGCCATAACTGAGCCTTGTCGCCTGCAGACTTACACGGAGTTATTCTGTTACAGGGGTGTTGTGGTGTCTGTGCGGTTTAGCAATAAATATTGTCGGAGGTTCAGTCGGCTTATTCTATTTTAGTAATTTGTCTGATTAGGTAATGTATCTTTGGCTTATTGAGTAGTGTTACTTGATATGCTGTAAGTGAGACCATGCTCCTATATAATTCTGAGCCTACAATCTTTAGGTTGTTTGGCTTTTCTCAATGTTCTCACCTTGGTTACTAATTAGGGATTCCCATACTGGTAACCGCGTGTTCAAGCTGATAGGCGTGATCGAGAATTGTTTATAGATGGTGGAAGATGTATGATTTGCTATTTGTTGATGTCACGTGCTGCTATGATGCTTAGATATTATTTCTGTATTGGCATATTGGGTATATTATAATTGTATGTTTTCTATTTGTTTTGTGTGTGTCCAGTGTTACTGCTACAATTGTTTAAAAAAGTTTTAATTTGATTGGGATTACCAAGTATAATTTATGAAGATTTGGGGATTGGTAATTCAGAGATTGAGAGTCTGTTGTGATTGCTTGATAAAGGAACTTGTGTTGGTAAAGAGATATTCTATTATCTGCTAAGCCCAAGTTTTTTTTAACGATAAGGACTTTAAGATTGCTAGCGAAGAGTGAAATCATGAGAGCAACAAGGGGCTGTATGTTTCTCTCTGTGGTTTGAGGGTACAGAGCTATTGAGGAGAGGCGAAGGAATTAAGATGTTTTCTGTAGCAAAAGGCGCATTTTCCTCTGGGGAACCGTGATGGAGCAAGTTACAAATATTTTTGCATCTGTTGATCAATAAGACAAATAAATTCTTCATAAGTAGAGCACGGACAGTGTAAATGCCCAATATTTGGATAAGGAAAATTAAGAAGAAGGACATTTCATTGCAGGGTAATTGTTTAGTACTTACTTCGACTCGAACGTTCACGTAACATAGTATAGCTTCCAAAGTTGAAGCGGTATGAACGGATTTTCATTTACAAAAAAGTGGGTGCGTTGTAAAGAAATTATTGGAGGATTTTTTTTTTGCGCATTTTGAGATTGTTAATTTTGGAGCTTATATTTTCATTAACAGGTTATAATATTAACGCTCTGAAAATCCATAACAATTCTGCTCTTTCTGGTTCGTAGTAGGTGGTGAGTATACTCACTTTGTTGAAGACAATGGATGTTCTTTGGGCTGTTCCAGGAAGCGGCTGTTATGCAGCGGGACGGGTCATACTGCGAATTCCGCGCGCGTGTGTTTCCAAGGGCGCAGACATGCATCGTTTTTCAGGAGCCCGTTTGGCCGCACATGTTTCGTGACCCTCGTTGCGATTGTAAAAGACGATACTGCGCCACTCGTCGCAGCGACTGTTTATGTTGTACAGGTTCCTCTTAAGCGATCGAATGAGTTACCAGGGGTCAATAGAATTAGACAGAGGAGTGAACGCAGAGGGGAGGGAGACGGCGGAGGAAGACTACTTTCTTGTTTACAAGACAAAGTCTCTTCTTACGAAATTGCATCAAGGATGGGTCGAGGATATAGATGATTTTAGTGGAATATACTTAAAGAGAGGAGATGTGTATTAATATGATGCGATGTACAGGGTTCGAAACTGTTATTGCATAGTGGGGAGTAGCTTAGCAGTAAATACTCGTAAGATGCTATTTCGTATAAATACTTATAGTGAGCACGGAGTATAAGGTATTCGAATGGTCTGACTGTACGTGATACGAGTTATATGTGTTTAGACTAAGCTTAGTGTATGTTTAAGGTAGGAAGATGGATGATCAGTACAGGCTACATGTTAGATGGTGTTAAGGCCAGCTGCGTGGGCCCACTTATATATTTTTGTAGGGCAGTATGGCCGATATTGACAAGCCTAAATTGAATGGATCCCGGTTAATTTTTTATTAATAATATATATACTATATACTAATTATATATATATATACCGCCACCTTTATATATACAGAAGTACGGTTCGTAATAATATAGCGACCGGACCGCGCATTTAAGTAGATAAGTAAGGTTAGTAAATATAATATATATATATTTGGGATTATATAGTGAAGATATAGTATGCATAGTTTATATCGTAGTAAATGAATTAGCGCATATAATCGTAGTATATATAGTATAGTATAGTTATATAGCACAGGGTTGGCGGGCCTTTTCGTGGATTGAAGTGAGGCCGAGGTGGCCGCGAGACATCACCGTATAGGTAAGAGATGGTCTGGTATGTAAAAGGATACCAAGAACTAGGAATTTTCTTAAATTAAGAGTAAAGATAGTTTGAGTAATTTTCATTTTGGTAATTTCGATTTCTGTCTGTAACGTCTACAATTGAGTTTAGTTGTGTGAGATATATCAACAATATATGAAGATTCATCACTGATGCGCAAAATAAGGATGAAGAGCCGTCCCGTTATCGGAAATTTTGGTGTTTAATCTCGTGCTAGTACGGGGGACAAGGACGATTCACTGGGGCCAAGGCAGAAAGAGATGTATAGAGGGGCACCCATGGAGTAATAAGTAATAGAGTATAAGAGACGTATGAGACCAGAGCAAATGTACAGCATGCAGGTCTTTATTGTCGACGTAAGGAGCTCTCATCTCGGCATAGTCAAAGTTTTATTCGAACAAGCTAGGGCAAGGGTGAAGAGGAGGACCACGTATGGATAAAGTTAAGCTATACGGTGTCATCTATGTACCGCCATATATCTATCTTTAAACGAACTAATGGTCTTTGTTGGTTTGGTATATAAATATAGTATGATCTATTATAGTATAGCGGTACATATAATATACAATGAATAGTATTACGTAAGGTAGCGATTTAATCTAGTGATTAGATGAAAGTATATTTAAGAATATAGTATAGTATAGCATAGAATATACTAATGAAGATAGGTATAATATATAATATATTGATAATATATGTAATATAATATTAGATATATTATTAGTTGGTGATCAGGGTAGGTTGGATAAGACACAGAGATAGGGATAGAGAGTTAAGTATAGTATATGAGTATGAAGTAGTAGTGTAATATGAGATAACGCTATAACGACTGAGTTAGTACTGATAATATAATATTATGATATTATATAACGGATACGAGGAGCTATTGGTTATTTATATTTTAAACCTACTCATAATATTAGTAAAAGTGAGTCTCAGCTATGCGTATATTGAAGTATATATTATATTATTTCGCGTAAACTTTATATAATATAGCCGTATCTGACCATAAACGATACTGTGAGGTTATGATATATATATGAATTGTAGTATCATAACGAATAGTATAAGGATTATAGAATATTAATAGTTATATATTAATAGTATATACTGAGTACGTTTATGAATACCTAAGTATATCGAAGAGCCCGTATGAAGTAACTAATATAATATCATAATAATGCAGGATGGGATTGATTAATTATAAGATATAGTAGATAATAAGTTGAACTCTGATATATAGGAAAGAACTGATTATGCAAGGAAGCAGGTGTAGCGTACATTTGTTAATGCAAGGTAGAAGTCGATGTGGACATACTTTGGCGTACTGGCCCGCCGCGGCTTTATATTTACGGCATAGTTCCTCGAGATTATGCTTTCTAAGTTTTTTGGATCGTGGAGTTGCTCCGATAATCGGTGATTGCAGAGTCAGATGATAATTTCTTTGATCTGATTTTTGATTGTGATTAGATGAGAAGAATGTGGGGCTAGTAATGCCTGGCGAAAATGTGGTTATAACTGAGTGAGAAGTAAAGCATAGAATGATGATTTAGCCTTTAGTCATGGAGAGGGAGTTTAAGGAATGAGGTATGTTCGTGTTGAATATGTCTGGGGTTAATAAAAAGGTTATTTCGTTGAATTTTGAAGGAGTGAATGCCTGAGGTTTTAGTATGGTAGATTCGGCGTGGTAAAGTTCATTGTGCCGGATGTTAATTGTACTCGGTTTAGTCGGTATGAGACGGCGTGCCACGAGCCATCGCTATCAAAGAGGAGTAGGATCACATAGTATGAGAAGAGTATGTTTGTATGCAATGGGATATATGTGACGAAGAGCGTGGCTATACGCAGATATGATCGATGAAATGTGCGCGATAGAGCTGTAGATAGATAAGGGTTAAATGGGACGAAAATTATACTGATGATGACCATCGCGAGGTATCTGACTACCGGCTAACACACGCCGATGGCCTGATGCAGGCGTGATGTTCAGTGGATGGTCAATGACGAGATGACAGAACTAAGATGTGTTCTATGCAGAAAAGATGGAGGAGAGATGAAGCGAACGGAGTGAGTAGACTCAGGGCGCAGTCAGAGAATTAGAGGTAGGCGTGGGTATATGAGTAATGTGGATAAAAAATATGATGTTGTTGTTTGTTGTCTCTCTGGGTGTTAGTGTGTGTATGAGGTCAGGCCGGGACTTTGCTTTGTTTTTTAAGGACGAAAGGATATGGTTGAACGCTGAGAATTTGTGTTAGTGGTGTAAAATTGTCTTAGACGATCACCAGAGGGGAAACGGACTGGCAATCGTTACGGTGGAAAGGGACTATGATAATATAGTTACTAAATGTTCACAAGACGGTGTATAGAGTAGGATAGATTCTGTCGAGTTATATGAAAGGGCATTCTTCCACCAGTTAAATACGACATGAACGAAAGATGCGAATATGAGAGAAGAAGGCAGTAAGGTCTTAGGGACGCAAAAGGACGTTGGAGGCCATGGTAAAGTGAGCACGTGACTAAGAAGGATGTTGATGAAGTTCGAATATTAAAGTCCACATAAGATGCGATTGGAAAGACGAAAGTTCAGGGAGAACGGTATATTCTGGGAAGTAACAGATGTTAGGGTTGAAGAGAAGAGACAGATAATTGGCTTTAATCCTGTACAGGTTGAGTAACGAAAATCGCCTATTAATTCTCTGCGTTCCTACTCGGTCATGCTAGTTTGTGAAGCAGTGAGAAATGTATGGTCATACAAGGAACAAGGTGTGGAGCGCAGGATGAGCTTCGTCGCCTAAAATTGAGTCTCAGGAGAGGGAGAAGAACAGTTTGCGCAAGTTCACGACGAAGGCTGAGGTAAGAAGAAAGTCACGAAAACCGTCAGCATGGTGGCAGAAAGATGGTGATGCGGATTCTTAGTCTGATCCGAGGAGGTAACAGGAGATATTGGCACCACCAAACATGGGCGAAATGGTATGTGGACCATGAGCGTTCTATAATTATATATTTTAGTACAAGTCAAGTGTGATAGTGGATCGTACCCGTAACGGGACTTCACATATTTTATAGCTGATTAATGAGAGAGTAGTAGAAGCAAATAATGGAGACCGATAATGCTTATCTAGAAATTATATGATCTAGTGCAGTAGATTCTTTGCGGAATCTCAGCGGAATATAACTTGGTTGGGTCACTGGAATGAATAGATAGCGCAACATCCTACAATGCTCGCGGAGTCACATGGATAACGGAGGGAGTAGGTGCGTATAGATAGAACTGGTTAAGTCGTACAAATCTAAGTCGTTGATAGTGTAACTAGAACGAGTGTACAGCTGTGACAAATTCACAGTCGTGAGCCCAAAAATTCGCGCGGATGAATCAACGCGAAGAACGTGATAGTTCAAATCGAGTAGGAATGACCTTATGTTAGACTGTAATGTATATTACAATGTTTACTTATCGAGCGAAATAACAATCAGGCAGTTAATGGATGTCAGTTTATGGTACGTCGGTGCGCGATATAACCACACGAGGGACCACGACGGATTGTGGAGGAACTGAGCGAGATAGAAAGGTGCGATCAAGCGCTGGATTCGTACCGGTGCGGTTTGTCCACAGTCTACATTGGTGCTGAGAATATATTCTAGTGTAGTGATGCCGGCTGATGCAATCTTAGGAGAATGCGATAGCACGTCGAGCGCGTGCGTACGAAAGAGGCATACTTTCTTATAAGTTTATTGTATTGAATATTTCTATCATTAAGTAGAGACGCTATGCGGAGCTAACAGTGTTTCTGCAAGAAGCAAGAAGTATAAAAATCGGTTATATAACTTGAAACAACAAGGTTAATTGCACAAGTATGACGAGGAGCACGCTGTTCTGAAAGCGGGGATGTCCTGCAATAAACCGGTGTAAACCGTTTGAGATAAGAAGAAGAGTCAACTACGGCGGACGCAGGGCTTAGCCGCATGGTATGGTTCATCGATGCTTACGTAGCCTCGTAGCGACGAGCTGTCGAAAATATTTAGGAAGCTGATTCGTAACTTTGTTGGAGATAGAACAAGGTAGTTAAGACACGTGACATGCGCAAAATAGCAGATCAGCAGGTGCAGTCGATCAGGAACAGCAAATGTGGATATTCAATTACGTAGTGAGGATTTGAGTATGCGTATAATTGTCGATGGTGTGAGTCAGCTAACGTGATGTTCGACTGCGCAGGAAGAAATATTGCATCGACAGCTACATCCATAGGGCCGCACTACGAGCGACAAGGACAGTATGAGTAGCATGACATATGCGACAGAAACAAGCGTGCGCGGGGCGTCAGCATGAGATGATATACGAGCGAACATCTATGAAGATGACAATTGTCCAGTGGTATGTGATAATATGTGCGATGTCATCCACTGAGAGAGTCCGGGATGTGACGCAGCATGTGGTAGAACGTGACGTGTTACCCTTAGAGAGGAAGGAGTGTTGTGGACTACAGCCACGAATCGCACAAGTATACTGAGAGAGGTGTCAGTTCTAAAATGACTGTCAAATTGGGCGAGTGAGCAACGTGAGGAGAAGCAAGAGAACGACTAGTTCGAGAGTCCGGATGCGTATATTTAAAGACCGACTTACAGGTAATGGAGAGCTGAGGCACTGTGGGGCGACGTTAAGTAACATCTACACGGCCAGTTCGTCGTTCGACATAGAGTACAGTACGAGCAATCGGGCCGTAGTCGTGAGTACAGAGCTAATAATTGGATTAAGACACTAACGGCAGATTTATATGTACTCTTTTCTTGATCTAGGTTGTTGTGCTGGTATGGCATGTAGAACGGCTTCGAATACCATGAGCTGCATGGTGGTTGCCGAGTGGTATGTTGTGTGGTGATTGAATTCAGACGTTGTTATACAGTGCCACGCGCTATACAGACGAGACATAGTAAGTCTGTTGAATATGGTTGAGAGTAGAATTATGACTGAATCTTATGGGAGGCGGGTGGAAAAAATGACCAATGCGTTTTTGTTTGCTAAAACAATCGTTATTACTGCGATACATTAGAGAAATTGAAACAATATAGCAGAATTTCTTATTTCAGGGGATGATCGTGGAACCGTTTTTAGAGATTCCATTAAAAGAGACTGCTAAAAATGGAGTGGTGAGGGGTAGGGTGGATACCTGGTATTAAAACGGGATGCGACAAAGGCTTGTAAACAAATAAATTACAGAATAAATGAAAGGGTTTAAAATTTTTGAGTTGTTTCGCTCATATATTGTTGTCGAGCCCCGAAGCAATTTTTCAATTCTCATAAGAAGTGTTTTGCCATCAGTTCATATTGAAAGTATTGCAGATATTTATCCTAGAATGCTAATCATAAGAATAGACTAGATTTTCCGAGTTAGCTGTTTATGTTGCATAAGTGTAACACCTTTATGTTCCATCACAACTGTAATGGCTTGTATAGAATTTTTTGGTACGATAATGCTTATGCGATGCTTTTTTCAGAGGCCGCCAAATTAATAGAAATCGTTTTAGTGACGGCCGTGCTCGACTGCCGATTCTGAACCGTTTAGTTTCAACTACTATTAAAGCGTTAAAACCTTCCTTAGAAAACAACAATTCACAAGATTAAGATTAAACCGCACTTGCAGTGCTTATCAATACAAAAAGACTTTAAAGAGGAGATTCCTCAATTCAACACAAAAGGTGATTGAAATTTGCCTAATAGAAGAGACAAGAAGGGCAACTATTTATACAAATAAACCATTTTTTGGCTATGAGTTTTTTTGTAGTGCGTTTAATGTTTAAAAATCTAATAATGTTTTATTTAATTAAGTAACTTATATATACGCGCCATATATATATATATAAGACTATCATTATAATATATTATATACTATATATATATATCTATTATTATATATAATTATAATTATACTATATATATATATATAAGGCGATGGGTGTATATCGACGTGACCTATATAGATATAAATACTTACTCATACGACTATACTGTTTGATTATACTAGTATTAGATCAGTTAATATCTTTACGCTAAGTAGATAGATATTCAGGTTATGGTATAATGTCCGTATATATCATAGTATATGTATATATATGGTTATATGACGTGTCCGTAGTACTTGAAGACGGTTAATAGATCTATTATATTATTATATATGAGTATATATATACTATATATTAAAATAGGAGAATATGATATATTTATATAAGTACAGTAAGTAGCATCGAGAAGGCCTTGTATAGCTGATATCATATGTTAAAGTATACAGTGACGTATGTCTGCAGTGTAATCTAGAGATGAGTATGATTATATAGTAAGGATAGTGTGACACTAACTCATAAATATTATGGAGGCAGTCGGCCTCAAGGGCCAGTGAGCTGACCGTTAAGTAATAAGTTCACTATACAGTATATTAGTTATACTAAAGTTAAATAACATTACTACTGTCGTGGACGTCGCTATAAATAGTCGTGAAGCAGTATCAAGAGTAAAGTATGCTGGGTGATTATTAGTGACGAAGTCTAGCTAACATAGTTATATATATATATATATATATAGTATATATATTAAATATATATATAGATATAATATATAATATATATATATTATAGTAGTATAGTATAGTTCATATATTTATAGTATATATATATATAAACTACAAAACAGACGCTGCGGGCCCAATTTTTCCATGGCACGCAGCCGGCCACTCGGTATATATAATTCATATAGTTATAGTAATGTTATATATATATATATTATATATAATATATTTTATAATCTATATAATTATATATATATTGTATATTAGTATATATAAATATATATAGTATATTATATGTATAATACATATTATATATATAAGTAAGTGATATGTTACCACAGAGCGGTTGTACACCCGCCGTGTTTTTATGAAAAATCCAGGATAATACTCTAAAAAAAAATATGGGACGGCCCCTCTTTGTACAGCTTTTATTTTTCTTTTATTTTTAAAACTATAATATATTAATATATAATATATATATATATTATAGTATATAGTATAATAGTATTACTATATCTATACTATACTAATAGTATTATATATAATATATAGTATATATCGTACTGAACTATCATATATATAACTTAATATATATATACATCAGAAGCTGGGCTGGTGGCTATAGATTTCTTCGAGGTCCGTCATTCGGCTGTTGCGGGCCTTTGCCACGTAACTTAGTGGCGTCGTCGCTATCCAGACTGCAGTTTTTGGGAAACGCTGTCAAGCTCAGTGCGCGATTACACTAGCGCCGGCTAATTCGCTATCCTACGCGTCGGCCGACTAGCCCGTATTAAATTACAAAGTAAAGCTTCTTGCGCGATAACGACAAAGCATGCCTTACATTTTAAACCTTTTGAAATAAGAGTAAGTAAAGATGTTATAATAAATTTATTTGTTGTATTAAATGTTAACTACATAAATAGGTAAATACTTTCATAGCTATAGGTCCCTCTTCCTCCCCCATGTCCTCCTGGCTAATCCCTTCCTGCAGGAAGTGTCCATATTCCTTTGGAGGGAAAAGAAGGTCTCAAACCTTATCGCTCCTTCAAGGACGATCATCTTGCCCTGAGGATGTCCCATTATGACCGGCTGAAGCACTCCTCTCCCACAGCTGCTGGAATGCTAGGAATGGGCGTGTATTTATATTTTATAGCAATAGGGATCTATCCATATCTGCCCTAGTGCTGGTTGGGAAACAGGAACAGCTTGGATCTTCTTGAGAGGGCACCACTCCTCCATGGACTTTCTTATGACGATTTCCACATCCTGTTGCTGGCTTGCTCTGCGTAGCAATACTCTATGAAAAACACTCTTACTGAATAGGAGTGCGTCTGAATTGTGGGTTCTTTTTCTGTTGGCTGGGCCAAGCTGACGTGGCCTGCTGCTGTTTTCCTAGTGGTTTTGGTGAGTCCCCCTATCTTCCGGTATCGCCTGTCCCGAGTCTCCTCCACCATGTCGGTGCAATGCTTTCTAGGGGCTTAAGAGGTGAAGGAGGGGCTGAAGGGCAGTGGCATAAGTGAGATCGCCTATTCTGAAAGAGGGTGGCCAAAACTCTCTTTTCCAACGCCACTGAGGAGGACTGTAGGCTAGTGCCTTCGCATACACAAGATGACATTTCTTCACTCTTCTCAAAAAATAGGCTGGTCTTCATCAACCAAAGTTGGGGTAGGGAGGGGTGCCCATCAGTATGCCCTTCTCCCCATCTGAAGCCATCATCAAGACACTGTTGCGCCACAGGCCTGCATGACCAATGTGTACTCGTTCAAGACCTGAAAGAGTGAAAAAATAATATTTGCTTAGTTACGTAAGCATATTGTTATTTAATAAAATACGTTGATGCACCGAGAGCGAGGTATCTGTTAAAGCGATAGGGCGAATAGATCAAGAGTGGAGGGTTGTACAGATGGACAATCTGAGGGCGTTCTTGGCCAGTTAGGCGATTGGATAAGATGAGGAACGAGGTTTTTATCATGGAAGCTTGTCTTGCGGGTAAGGGAAGAGACTGCCAAATTGATGAGGATTTTGTAAGATGGTTTGAACATGTGAGAGTGGAGAACATGACCATATGGTTAAGAAAAGTGTATAAGAGAGCACATGTGGATGTTTTGCCTGTCAGACCCGACCGGACAGAAAGGTGGATATATTACAGTTTAGAGATATGTTTACGAAGTAGCCGATAATGATGTTGCAACAGAGCGACGGTACCAGGTACAGAACCAGGGATTAATGAGGGGTTGGTTTGTGGAGGCGAGATTTTAATTTAAATTACATTTATTAAATTATAAATAGAACATAATTAAATAGAGGCAATTGCTATAATTAAAAATACATCTTATTTTACTCGACGTCTTACCGTCTGGTGACGAGGGGAAACTCCCTTGGCGCTTTATGATGAGGCATGGTGTTTAAGGCATCCATCTGCGTTTCCGACCCTTAAAACATCCGAAAGGCCATCACACATCATTATAGGCGGAGTTTCATCTGCAGAATAAATATAAACTTTATATAAGAAATATCCAAAACTTATATAAATGAACTATGTCTATAATTAATCGCCAACAATATTCTATGACGCCTAATTTCTTGTTTTTAATAGTAACTACTACTACCTTGTCACTACAGGAGTCTTCAGTTTTCTTTTGGCGACAATCTTGATCTGGTTGGCCACCACTGGGGCACTGTTCTGAAGGTTCCACATGGCCTCTGGATCTTTAGTTATGGGTCCTCCTTCACTGTGAGCCGCCCCTTGCTCCAGCCCTCGTATATACTTCACATCTGTTGTCCGCCACAAGATGGAGTGTTTGAGCAACTGAAATAATAAGTATTTAAAAAAAGCAAAATTCAAAGATTTTAGTTAATATTTATCAGAGAATCTTTTTTGTATAATGATGTCTTTCTTTAATAAAGTATTAGTTAATATAAGTATTAGTAGCATTTAGCCCACTAGTCTTTACGCGAATTCTAAGTACCTGCAGCGGTGTTGGGGCGGCAGACTTGGGTTGTCACCAACCTCAGACACCTCTGCAAGGAGCTCCTGGAGATCACAATCCTCCAAGTCAGGATAATCAGGGTCCATAGGAAGGCTCTCCTGGTCCTGGTTGGACCTCACCAAAGGCGGTTGAAGGCTGCACGTAGTTGGGTAGCCATTGTCCGTCAGTCTAGGCTGGCATTCCCTACCCGGGTGATGCAAACTCAGATCGAATCTTCTGTGATTTAGTTTCCAGTAACTGGTAAGATTTGCCTTGTCCCTCAAGACAATAATGTTTATTGTTTCATAGTACATGTAACTTAAATAATTGATTTACAACCGGAGCTCATAGCAGTGTTCCTTATGTAATAATGAGACAAAGGTATAAAATGACAAAATTTAACTTTTTTAACCTTTTTCTTTACACTTCACCTCCCTGACCCGGCCAAAGATTGCAATGGCACCTTTCTGAGGGTTGACCTGTAATCAGTGGAACTGTCATTCCAAGAGGACCTATTGTGGGCGGACCAACTGTCGGCTGTAGTGGCCACCCACTTCTGGCGGAAGAGGTGGTTGTTTATCAGTCGAGTCTTCCCTTTTGCATCAGCTTTTCAATATCCCTGCTCAAAGTCCTCCTTGCGGTGGGATGAAACTCGGGATTAATGAGGTAAAACATCTCCGTGTAAGGATCATCAGCTAAACCCAGTGGCATCATTGAATTCTAAATCCTCTCTTAGGAAAAAGTAATGTTTAATGTTAATAAATCCAATATATTTTAAATTTTTAACTAAAAATTTTAAAAACGTTGAAGACGCTAATCGCCTCATTCCTATTTAACAAATTGAGTTAATAAGCGAGATAACTAATATTATGTTTACTGGAATTTCTTTCACCTGGGTGGTAACCTTTGTCTTGCTCTCTGCTGGCCGAATTTAACCTGAAGCTCTCATCCAGAGACATCTGACGCTTGCGAGCTCACCTCTCACTTGAACTGGAGCGACGCGCTCTGCTAAAGACCCTTCAAATGGCTTCGCAGGAGGCTGAGGGAGAGGTCATTGTGCATCGGTATATAAAAAGTAATACAACTTTATTACAAATTTTTAATTTTCTTTGATAATTTGTATAAAGTAATAAGACTTTCTACAAGCAGAGTGTTTAAATCTGGATACTAATTACTTCAACACGACTTAGTTTGTTGTGATCTATTATCTAAACTAATTTATTAATAATTATTATAAACTTACAATGCTTGTAATCGCTGCTTGAGGTGGACCTTGTCTGGGTGCTGTAGGAAAGGCCCTTCTTCCCTTTGCAGGCAGGATGTGTTGTTTACACTTGGCAACACCAGTGTGAATCTTCCTAAGAGACACCCCATTCACCTTCTCCATCAGTCCTCACAAATTTTTCAAAGATGAAGAATGAACTAAATAGACAGTTTCTAATTTTTTTGGAATATTGACTATTGTAATTTCACTATTTAAAACTGTTCAACCTCAGAAAAAATTCAAATAAAGAAGTTAATTTACTAGATTTAATATTTTAAAATTTAATTTTTACTTTAATAGTCTCTTACCTTACTAATGCCTCTTTCAGTCTATTAGTGCGTTTAGTTCTTTAGTCTTTACTATAGCATGGAAGCGAGTTTCTTACCTCTCAAGAGTGAGCAAAAAGCTTTTCAACTCTTTGACGGCATCCTCCTCTTTGCCCTCTTGGCCTTGGTTCCAGGATCTCGTCTCCTAACAATCAAGGGTTACAGTGACAGGACAGTAAGGATCTTTGCTGTTCCATTCACAAGGCGGTCTCATCAGATAATTAAAATGGGAAAGAGCTGCTCCGTTAGCACTTACTGGGGCAAGCGGCTGAATCTGTCTCCAAGAACGACGTCTGGTCCTACGTCACAGACAACTTATACCATGTATTTAATCATTAATTAATTTGTCTGTTTATACCTTTAATACAAATTATTTGTAATTAAATTTCGGGTCACTCTAAGTGGATTAAATCAGTAACTTAATAATACTATATGATATTATTATATATATTTATATAGTATATATATATATTAGATATAATATATAATATATATAGTATATATATATTAATATATATATATATATGATTATAATTATATATACTATTAATATATTTAATATATTTATATATATATATAATATATAGTAATATAATATATTATACTATTATATAATATACTCTATATATATAGTATATATATATTATATATAATATATATATACATGCATTATAATATTATTAATTTATTCATATATTTTACCTAGTAATCTAATGTATTAGTAACTAGTAACTACTTGAACAGTGAATTAGTAATTATCAATCAATTAATACTACTTACTTATCTAACCCATAATAATAATATACCTAATTAATAAAATATGATAACATTAAATAATTTCCAAACCATTCGTAACCTAAAACTGCGTTTTTTAACAATTGATTGAACTTTTCTTCTTTTAGCTTTTTGACACAGTTTGCTTCAGTCATTAAGTATAGAATAAGTACTGAATAAATTATTTACACGACACTTCTCAACTAATGCCCGCCTTTTTCATACCATTATAAAACCCGTTTTTCGCAAGTGACACATTTGTCATACAGGAAGGAACGGAGTATAATGGAGAGCACGTACTCGTTCAACTTAATTAATAATTAAAAAAAGACATTGCAATATAAGGCTAAACGCGATAGCCCTGCAAGGAAAAATGCAAGTGCGCTCGTTGGCTTGTCTCCGACTATTTAAGAAAAAATCTTCCGGCCTACGACTCGACGGCTAAAGGAATTGCTAAGTGGAGCGCGTAAGCGCGGATTTACCGAATAGCCGAAATCGTTGGCGAGCATGCCAGCTACTGATATATATATATATATATATGATTATATATATTTATAATATATATATTATATATATATATAGTATTATATATATATATAATATATATAGTATAATATATATATATATTATATATAATATATATATATATATTTAATATATATATATTGATATATATATATCAAAACAACAGAAGTCTTCAACCACACATATCTCTGAAAACTAAGACTATACCACGGGAAAACTGATAACAGTATATGGAATCAGCGTTGAAATTTGTAATGGAAAATGAAAAAAATACTTTTTTTTTTTTATTTTTTTATATCTCCAAAACTAGACGAAGGTAGAGAAAATAAATAACCTATATGGAATAGCGCAGGTAAATTTTTTTTTAGGGGCTCGAGCGTACGAGTGGGAAAGGGGGGGGGAGTTTTTCCATACCCCGTAGGGAGGGGGCGTGTAGTGGTGATTACGTCTGGGGTTGATCACTTGTTGGCTAGGGTTTTAGGTTGCCATGAGTTCAAAGAGCTCGGGGATTCCGGAGACCCTACCCGAGGGGGGTGAAATAGTCCTACCTTCCCGTCGTCCCCAGGAGGCGAGAGACCCGACTCTTTTGCGGTTGACCCCTCTACCCCTGGGGTAATTTTTTTTAAGTTACAAAACAAAATTCATATTTTCCATGAGGAAAAAAGTAAACTATTTTGATGTAGTTTCCTTGTAGCTTTTTTTTAATTTATATAAGAATATGAGATTTTTTTTTTTTCATTTCCATAACAAATTTGTCAATGACGCCTGATTCTCTAGTAATATGTTTATCAGTTGTTCTTGTATCCTATATTATTTTCGAATATTCATGCGGGTCAACTTCTTTAGGTTTCACGCAATATAATTATATAATATATGAGTATATATATATATATATATATTATATATATATTATGATACTAATATATACTTATAATATATATATATATTATATACTATAGATATATAATAATAGTATATATATATAATATCATAGATATATATATATCACTATAATATATTATATTACATATAGTTATATATGATGTCTATATATTATATAATATACTACTTAATGATAGTTGTAAAAGAAGGGCATGCATATGCGTTGAGCTTCGCCAGAATCAATTTATAGTAAACTGGTATATCAATACTAAGAACGTATAAGTTAGTAATACGTCAATACGTACATAGTTCATTACTATAACAGTATATACTAGTATATAATGTATAAAGTAATCACTATAAGAGAGAAAGAGAGACCGAGAGGAGAGAGAGAGAAGGAGAGAGAGAAGGGAAGATAGGAAGAGAAGAGGCAGAGAAGAGGAGACGACTGATTTCATTACTTAACAAAATGTCGAATATCTTGAGAATATTAAAACAATTTTAATTTTTAAACTCACCGAATTTAACTTATTATATACGCCAGGTATTTTTCTCTTCTACATAAATGCTGATCACGAAGAATTGGGTTTTTCTGAAATTAGATGGAAATTATTTAAGACTATGGCCTTATATATATAAATTCGAATCATATCGTATTTTTCGTAAGCTTATACTATTTCTATAATTTTGTATATTTAGTTAAGGCTTGAATTCTGTTTGTGTTCCGAATGCACTTCCCTTACGTTAAGTGACACGAAAGAATACTTAGTAAATCGTCAGTGACAAGTAAAACGAGGTACAATAAAAGAGTCCTCATATGTATTAATTAAATATATATACTTTATATATCTAAGTCATATTATATAGATATATGATATATATGATATACGTTTATACAGTAATTACTATTATTGTTATTTACCCGATAGTATATACTATATATATATAGTAATACTAATATATATATATAAGTATATACTCTATATATGATATATATATATATATATATATATATTATATATTATTATACGTATATATAATAATGACCTATATATTGTCGTTAGCAAAGCTGCC
>JABUQX010062233.1:10000-12500 GCA_015478945.1 Trachelipus rathkii
TGCTTCTTCTGTTTGGTGGATCCGTCCAACACCCCCTCCTTGAATAGGGCTCTGCCCGTGAGTGGTGGTGACAACTGTAAAAAAAAAAAAAAAAAAAAAAAAAAAGCGTCGAGTTGGCAAAAAAGCGCCAACTATCATACATCCACAACTTCCGTCATCCATTACCCAAGTGCCACACTCTCCTGAACTCCCTGTCCCCATTCCTCCAAAGGGAAAACCGCCATCTTCAACAGAAATCAGCAAATCAGAAGACGATGATGTCGTTGATCCTGAATATAGTGTAGCTGAGGAGAGAAACCCATATTTCCCCAACCAAGAAGACATCAACGACTTGATCAGAGATCTTGGTCTCACTAAGTCCAATACCAAGCTTTTCACGTCAAGACTCAAGCAGTGGAATTTGTTACATGAAAGTGTGAAAGTCGCAAGTCAGAGAAAGCGTCACCACTCTTTTTCAACTTTTTTCACCAGTCAAGATAGGTTTTGCTTCTGCCACAATGTGACAGATTTCTTTGAGGCACTTTTAATTTCCTGTAATTTAATTGGCGTTTCTTCACTGATAGTTCATCGAAGAGTCTCAAGGCTTTGCTACTTCAGAATCACGGGAACATGTATCGATCTCTTTCCTTGGCTCATTCGGTGCAGCTCAAACAGGAACACAGCAGCGTGAAGCTATTTCCTAAGTGCCTTGAAATATGAAGAGCATATAGAGCACAATTGGGGAGTTATCGGAGATTTCAAAATGGTGGCCTTCCTGATGGTTCTCCAAGGAGGCTTTACCATGTTTACATGTTATCTTTGTCTCTGGGACACCAATGCCTCCGCAGAACACTGCCAAAGGCGGGATTGACTACAGCGGACTGAGTTCAATGTGCGGAGGAACAATGTCAAATGTGAGCCTCTGCTGGACCCCCAGAAAATATCGTTTCTTCGACTACACAAAATTAGGCCTCCTCATGAAACAGTTTGTCACAGCTCTAGACAAGGAGTCTTCAGCCTTCATCCCTAAGTTGTCTGAGGCAAAGGTCAAAGCCGGTGTCTTCGTCGGACCACAAATAAAAAAGATCATAGAGTGCAAGAAATTCCCGAAGAAGCTGACTAGGGCAGAAAAAGCAGCTTGGAACACCTCTGTTGCAGTGGTTCGTGGTTTCCTTGGAAATCACAGGGCCGAAAACTATGAGGAGCTTGTTAAGACCTTGGTCAGGAACTACGGCAAAATGAGCTGTAGTATGGCCCTTAAAGTTCATATCCTTGATGCTCATCTTGCTAAATTTAAGGAGAACATGGCGGCGCACTCAGAGGAGCATGGCGAGCGATTTCACCAGGATTTCTGGACTTTGAATAGGGCTACGAAGGATCATATAACGAAACCATGATTGGAGACTGTGTTTGGAGGTTGATTCGTGAGAGCAACTTCCGTATAAGCATATAAATCCAGAAAAACTTCACACTTCTAAATATTTTTAAGGTCTCTGTTGTATAAGCTAAGAATAAAAATAAATGCTACGTTTGAGTTATAGGTCGTTTTTTTCTACTTTGTGTAACCGAGAATGATTATATTCACTAATTTTTTTTATATCGGAATTGGTAAATTTCTGAAATATCATTATCCTGGTCACAAAATCAAAGTTTGGAGGAAATATTAGCCATTTTTCGTACCTTCTAAGTATAAGAAAATAGGAAATTACTGTTGCTGCTCAAAGACAAAAAATGTGTTACATAGTGTATAATTTGTCTAAATAATTTAATCTGTTTACGTGACGAACATATGTAGGTCAAAATATTTGCCTAAATCATTTAATTTATATATATATATATATATAATATATATATATATTATATATCTATATAATTATAATATAATATATATAGTATATATATATATATATATATATATATATATATATATATATATATATATATATTATATATATATATATATATTATTAATATATATATATAATTATCATTTTTTTTTTTTTTTTTTACATAATATAAATCAATGAAAATATACATATATAATATAATATATATATATATTATATATTATATATAGTATATATATATATATATATATATATATATATAATATTTTTGTGCAATCTTTTAACACGAACGATAGTTATATTTATAGCTAAAAACATTTGCGTCAATAAAATAAATAAATAACTCAAAATATGCCTACAACATTCGCCGCAATCTAAACGTGCATAAACACTAGATATGTCTATTTACAAAGACGTTTCCATTAGCTGTGAAAGTTAAGTGGTTACTACAAAGTCAAATTGTAATGATTGATGTGGAAGATCGAGATGACTGAAAACTAATAGTTAATGCTGTGGAAGATCGAGATGACTGAAGACTAATAGTTAATGCTGTAGAAGATCGAGATGGCTGAAGACTAATAGTTAATGCTGTAGAAGATCGAGATGGCTGAAGACTAATAGTTAATGCTGTGGCAGATAGAGATGGCAGAAGACTGATAGTTAATGCTGTGGAA
>JABUQX010062233.1:15000-25000 GCA_015478945.1 Trachelipus rathkii
AAAATGGAGGGAGAAAGATAGAATTATTATATTCTTAAAGGTTTTATGGATTTTATTATAAACAGGGTATGATAGAGTTAAATAATAAGGGTAATAGTACCTTATAATTGAGCGAAGGTATATAGTGTTTATATAATGGTGTTGTGGTAGGGCTTCTGCGAAGTGGAAAGCAGAGAGAAGTAGGGATAGGAGTGAGTGAACGAATAGAAGACGGATGTGTAGAGGCATGAGAGAGGGGATGGCAATGTGTGATTTGGTTTTAGGAATAATTAAATTGAGAGCGGGAAGTTGTAGCACATCCAGAGAGAGAGTTGTGTTTCACTTCTCCTTGGTTATATTCCAATGTGTATATGGATGGGGTTATGAAAGAATTAGAGGTGGGGATGGCCAGGCCGAAATGGTGTTATGACAAATAAGGGAGAACCTGGAGACGCCGAGTCGGGACGGTGCCCTACCTATTGTATGCGGATGATCTTTGGTTTCTGTGTGGGCGAGTCCTGAGAGGAGTTTGAGAGGAGTTGGTTGGAGAGATTTGCAGGGGGTCATGTAAAACAGGAGGGGTTTTGAAGAGTGAACGTAGAATAATTAGAAGGTTCAGTGTGAGTGAGGGACAGTCCCTCATGTGACATATGTTTAGAAATCGAGCAGCTGGAGCAACGTTCTGGCCCGCTTTAATCACTATAGGGTAATGTGTTTGAGACGGAGCCAGGGAACGGATGTGCAGAGTGTAGTAGGAAACCAGTATTGTGCAATGGCAGGAAGGTGGCCATGGAGCTGCACTCTAAAAGGGTGAATGTAAGGGCCCGGAGGACTCTAAGTCTTGAGTGCGCTAGATGTCTACATGATGGGTAATGGTTGTTAGCGTGTGGGTAGTTGTATGGTAGTGAGACTAGCTCGGAACTCCAGGAAGGAGGATCTAAAGTTATCAATGTGTATCAGATGGACAATCTTAGGGGCATGCTAGGTGTGAAAAGAATTAATAAAGGTGAGAATGAACGTATCCTACGCAGAGTCGGAATAAGTTGGTGTGAAGAAAGAGAGGTAAATGAGAGAATAAAATGAAAGTATGTAATGAGACTGGTTTGGTCATGTGGAGAAGGACTATGAAAGGCTTACGGTTGTTAAGCGGATGTAGAGTTTGGATGAGTGTGGTTGGGACCACTCCAAACTCCGGCCATAGTGGAGATCTGCGATAGAGAAGTGATGTTGAGGCTCCGAGAGTGTGAAACGAATTGGTTTCTGAGAGGAGATGAAATGGTTGAGTTTGCTAGAATTGGCCGGCGTAGAATAAGAGGTGTTGGCAATGATAGGAGAGAATTGGAAGGGTATTTTGTATGGGCATGGTTGTGGCCCATCTTCGTCAGTCTAATGGATGAACCCTTACAAATTGACGAGAGATTACCATAAGAGTAGGGTCCTTGTACGACGGTCCCTACGGTGATAGATCTAGCGCGTGAGATTTGCGTGTCTGTGTATTATTACACTAATTACAACTTGGTAAAGAGGGCGGTTAAGGCCTTGAGGCTTTTCTTTTCGACTTTTTGTCTATGTTCATCACTCTATCTACTTTTAGCTCATTAGGTGTCTCTGATTATATATACACGATTGGAACTTGTACATCCGTCATCCTTACGATACTTTAAAAAATAATCATAATCGCTTCCGATATTAAATCGCAAGAAATATCGATAATTGCGACCATATTGGAGAGGCAAAGAGAGGAGGGTATATGTAAGAATAAAGAATAGAAATTATCCTGATATATATATATATATATATATATAAACTTTAGATAATTATAAAATTATATTATTGAATATAATATAATTAATATATATATATATATATAATAAATATATATATAATATATAATATAAATATATATTAATATATTATAATTAATATAGTATTAATATAATATATATAATATAATATTAATATATTATATATATATAATATTAATATTATATTAATATATATATAATAATTTAATAATATATTATATATATATTATATATATATTTATAATATATATATTATATATATATATTAATATATATATATTAGTAGTCCAGCCTCTTAAAGAGACACATATTAACCGCATATCTCATAAAAACTACTACAGCTAAAAACCTATAGGATAAAAGGTAATTACATTGCTGGATTCCTGTCGCAATAAATTTTACTCATTATGAGGAACTTGATATATTATATAAATATAAAAAAAAAAAATAAAAAAAAAAAAAAAAATAAAAAAATCATATCTCTCTCGAAAACTACAAAGGCTACAGGGAAATAGAAATACATAATTGGAATCCCTTGTAAATTTTGGTTGGAAAAATGTTATCAAAAAAATAAAAAAAAAAATCAAAAAAACATAAAAAATTGGTTATTTTTTATTGGAGGGGGGTGCTGGACATAGTATATTAATATATTAATATATTTAAAGTGAAAATTACAAGGCTAAATTAGGGGGCTCGATAGGCCGACGGGTGAAACACTGAGGGGGGACCGTTTTCCCATACCCGTAGGGGAGGGGCGGAGGAACCCCCGGGACACCCAAATACCCAAAGAGTGAGGGTTCCGGAGACCCTCCGCCGACGGGAGGGGGAAAATTAGTCCTACCCCGTAGTTAACCGGAAGGCCGAGAGACCCCGACTCCTCCCATCGGTGCGGTATACCCTTTATGGGGTATTCCTTACTAAGTTATATAAAACAAAATATTAATAGAAGTCTATTTATATTTACGAGTGAGAACTCAGATATAAAAGGTCTCTAACTTAAGGACCTCTAGAGCATATTACTTAATAATAAACATTTAACATATTAAGATTTTTTTTTATTTTTTATTTTTACATTTTCCTATCCAACATTTTACGGGATTCAAAATGTATTCCTTGTGTGTATATTATGTACCTTATACAATGTATATTATATTATTTTTTAGTTTATTTTTTATTTTTTTAATTTTTTTTACATTTGTCACCCACACTAATAAAAGTGATAAAACCAGCAATTCCACGCAAAGTATATCCTATATATCACACTGGTAGCTGTTGTAGTTTTTGAAATATAGATTGTAGATTTCGAACATATATATAAACATTATTATTATATTATAGTAGAGAGTATGATATACCTTATATAATAAATATGTTTATTGTTAATTTTAATTTAAATAACTATATATCGGCAGTATGTATATGTTAGTAACAGATTATTATTATCATATATAATATTATTACTTAAAACTCACAATAGAAGGCAGGATTGTTATAGTATATTAAAATTTTTGGCGTATAATTTATCTACTTGGTCAAACCAAATAACGCAAAAATCATCTAGGATTTAAATACACATATATACGCAGGAAAGGGAATGTGCCACATACCCCATGAAACTAAACTCAACAATAATTTACTACTAAACACAGACGACAGCATACGATGTATAATATGTACTAACTACACTAACTATCAACGCAAGAAGATTTCGCTGCAGTATTGGGGCCGTCACCATGATAAATTTAGGAAAACATAAACCATTAGGTTAAAAATCTTATAAAACTACACGTATAACTAGACCTGGGAGAGGTAAGGGTAGGTTATGTCGGGTGTATAATCAATATTCGAGCGAGGGATCATTCACGAACGAAGCGACTCCGATAAACATTGGAGAGTATAGTGCGTCAACTGTCAAGAGATTCAGTGCGTGCCAGAATAAACAACAACACCACGTCCCGAAAGACACGACTACCCTAGGGCCTTTGGAATCAACGTTTCGGTGTGCGCAAACATAACGATTGCACGGTGTTACATAACGGTAAACCTAGGAAACACTACATGACATCAAATATATACGCCGGTGAGGTAACATGTGTGAAAGTCAGGGTCTCTCTACGACATATAACCACGTGGGAAGACCAATTTATGCTGTCTGATTAGCATTAGAGAGCCCACATACAAAGGCAACGACATCTGCAGATACAGCTGGCGGAGGTAAATTATCGGCAAATACAGGGTGGTAGTTGAACAATCATCAGCGTACTGTCGACGTCCTTATGCGTCGAACATTAATTTATACCAGCACCTCGGAGGTCCTTCCAATAGGTGCAATACTGTCACACCAACGTTATTGCACACATCGAAGGTCTCACGCGACTGGTCAAATTTTCACCATGAGAGAACACATTCCATTTGACGTGCGTACAGATTAGTGGGTCAATAAAGGTTAGCGCTTAAATACGAACGAGTCGAAGTAAGTCTTCTGTAACGCCTCGGACAGGCGTGCTAGAAGTATACCGAACGACCGAGGGAGAGGTTCGAAGTCCATGTAATCGATGCTGTCAGGTGCTCAGCCATTTTGGTAGATGGAGGTCTCGGTTTATTGGTCTGGGAGGCATCTTCTTTTCGGAGTTGCATAACATCTTCGATAGAAGCACTCTTAACTATGCCGTAAAGTATATCAACTAGACCATACCTCGAAAACCAAATAATGTCGTGCCCATAAAATGCACTCCTTACATCGGATGACTCTTTCACATCCTATAATAGCCAGACAATGCAATGAACCAAACAAATTATGAGTCCTAATAGAATGATTACCTTTATGAGTACGGTTCAAAATTACGTGATTTATTTGGAGGGCCAGCATATATGTACCGTGAGACCTATCAGGCCCAATCGATAATAACATAATTTGTGAGATAATCCCTTAAGAATATGATCGGAATCACATACAGTCTACACACCCTCTCACGGACCCGTCCCGGTACCTGCGACTCACAGGCACATAAATAATGCACGACTATATGGAATCAAAATTATACTTGATCCAGTGACATTACGCTCCACTCAATCGAGAGCATGCCAAGACGGTGTAGTTTCCAGGTCACATGTCCATCCAGTGCCAGAAAGGGGTCATACACGGCATTGGGAACATAGGACCAACGTAACCCCCTACAGCGGTCTATAACGCCCGTAGCAACCTATAACGATATGCGTGTTTTGCAGCGCCGAACCTCCGAACCCCACTGTTCGGTAGTAGCTCCTGTTCGTTAATAGTGGAGAGAGAAGGACAAGAGCACGCATGAGGACGCACGAACTCTATCTACGCTATATACGGGTGCTTGAGGAGAGAGGAGGAATCAAGCACGATAGTTAGATTTAGGTCAAGTGTGCGCTTAATGAGAAGGTAGCGTTACGGCGTAGAGATCTTGCAGCACTTGTCATACTCTGTATAATCCTTCGCCACGTACCTTGTGGGTGCGGTTGAAGTATTGAGCGCGAGGTAGTATGAATAAGAGCATAATATAGTAATGTACTCATATAACATTATATATTATATAAATTTTATATAATTATATATTAAAAAAAATAAGTAAGGTATTATATATATAAAGTAATAAAAGTGGTAATATATATAGTAAATATAAACGATCTATTTATTACCACATCATCCTTATATATACAGTAGAGTAGTATTACTATACACTTTATCCAAGATATTTCACCAACCTCCAAGAGGTTGAATAGACTGAAGTTGTGCTAATTTAGATAAAGTATACGATTGATATAGATTAGTAGATACTTGATAGGAATAATATTGAGGAGGATATAATTATATATATATAGTAGTATATATTATTGACTTTTTGTGTATGAGTATATACCGAGTGAATAAATTAAATATAAAGAAAACAGATTAAATATCACAATAATATAAACTCACAATAATATTCATTATATATATATATAATTATATACTATAATTATAATATATTTTATATATATATATATATTTATCTACTTATAAATTTAAGTATATAACACTATATATCATTATATCAACTACGAGCTAAAATATATACTGATATACTATTAAGTATATAATATATTTATAAAATTGAAGTACTATTGGATTATTTCCACCAAAAATTAGATTATTTACTTTTTTCAAAGTACATATATAAATAATATAATAACTTTAGATATATTATATCCTAATTACTATATATATATATATATATATCATATAATATATAAATAATATATATAAATTATATATTTATTAAATAATAGAGGTAATATAATATAGTATAATATATAATATATAACATATAAAATACACTTATATATATATGTAGTATATAACTAAAACATTACTGGGTAATATAATAGTTACTATATTGATTATCTCATTATTTAGTAATTACTATATTAATAATAATTTATTAAGTATAATAATAAAATAAATTAGAAAATATATATTTAGTAAAAGAAGTATTATCAGAATACTGAGTAGTATGCTCACTACAAGAACAACTTATACTAATAAGATAAAATAGACTTGAGTATATAAGTGATTATATACTATATATATATACTCATACATATATATATATTATATATATATACTATACATATATATATATTTAGTATGCTTTAATTAATATATTCATAGCAATGAGATAATTTAGCCTAATTTAACATATTATAAAATAGCTTACGTTATAAATATTCGAAATCTTTCCCTATGATAAATATAGTATATAAAATTAGATTAATCCACTTAATAATTACGGATATAATAATATACTATATATATCACGGTATGTATATATCTTATTAGATAACTATGTAAAATAATTAAAAAGACATTTTTCGCACAACGGAAAGGTCTTTGTTAATTGGTATGTATAATAGAGTGAGCTATTTTATATATTTATTAAAAAGAGATTTTTACTCAAGAGTCTTCACATAAGATGGTTAATTTTCGTAAGCTTGTCGGATCTTATTACTTATTTCCAAAAACAATTCTTTTTTTTTTCCTATCATGTTTAGGAATGTCGTACTATTTTATTCATTTATAATATAGAGCCAATTAGAAATTATTAAAGAGCTAGAGCGAAGCTTATACGAATTAACATATCTTCATGTAAGACGGCATATATGTGTCATAAAGTACTATTTATTCAAAGATAATCTACTCAAGAATTAAAATAAGGCCTTCAATAATAAAATATATATATATAAATATTTAATTTAAAAAAATATATTAAATTATATATTATTATCATATTTATATATATAATATTATTATATATATAAGTTAATAATAAAGTATATATATATAAATACTAATATTGAATACAATTAGTCATATATATAAGTATATCATCGTCTCTGCCATGCGTCACCGGATACAAACTTAAATCCTCTACTCTACCTCACAAATTTCCCATATCAGGAACCTATTGCCTTAAAGAAACTAAAATAACTCGATTTTTAATATGGTCCACTCACCGAGACACAATCTTTACACAATATATGAGTAGACACAAACAACAAAAAGAAAAACAAACACGATTTTCGTTTAATTTTATTATACACGACCATGGGGGGACGAAACGGGAAAAGAGAGAAAACTCAGAGAACATACAAAATCACAAGCGAAAAGAAAAGAGGACACACAACATGAAAAAGGAGAGAGTAAGATAAACGTTTCTTTCATCACCTAAACAAAAAAAAGAATTATATAAATATAATATACTAAAGTTAGTATCCACGTGCAAGTAATACTGAGGGAGCACATGTAAAGCAAAATATTTTATATACTCTCTCTCTCTTCTCTCTTCTCTCTACTTTTTTTCTTCGCCCTTTATCAACAATTTTTCTTTCTCTTCCTCGGAATCACTCGACTCTACTCGGTCTCTCCTATTCCCGTAATTTAAAAGAAAAAATATCGAATATAATTCTCTCTCACTTCTTAACTGTAGCAACTACCTTACAACCCACACTAGACCGCTATGTAACACACTCCCGTCGATTCAGCTTCCGTTTTAACACTAGGAGCCATCATATTCCGCGAAGTATAAGCCAAGGAGCCACTAATCCAATATAAGTATATAGCTACTATAATATATAATATATTTAATCAGATATATCATAATATCTATATATAGATAGTATATATACTCTACATAATTTAATTATACTAGAGATATATATTATTATATATCCGTATAATATATATATATATCGAATATTTATTATATATATATATATATATATAATATATAATAATCTGTAGTGAGGAAGACGTCTTGCGTATACATGGAATGTAAAGAGGAATATAATCGGCGGGGGTGACTGTTATGATGTATATATGAGTATGCGAGAACTGTTATAGTATAGAGTAAAGAAACTAAGAAGAGATGTAAGATAGGAGAGATAGAGAGAGAGAGAGAGAAGAAGATGGAGAGAGAGTAGAGAGATAGAGAGAGAGAGAGAGTAGAGAGAGAGAGAAGAGTAGAGAGGAGCGATGATAAGAATTCGCAAGCGTCAGTATGGGCAAAACTTTATTAAGGTTTCGCCAAATATTTAGAGACATATAGGATATTACGACCCTCTTGTGATTACCGTTGACATTTATTATAACTTGTTATAATATAAATGCCACTAATTCATCAGGGAATAACTTAACTAACAGGTTACCTAATAATGATACAGACTATCAAAACTTGTCAAATTCCGTTATAATTATATATATATATTAATATATTATATTGTATTATAATAGAGGCTTATATACCCATGATAATTTCAAATACATAGGTGTATATATAAAACAGTACATAACGGTATTAATAAAATCACTAATTATATATTATATATACTATACATATCCTAAAATACTCTATAACTTATATATGCTACCAGTTAAACTAATAATATACAAATTACTAAACAGAAACTTTCTATATCACTTTATATTTAAATAGGCAACAAATCCATAAGTGTAAAACTTTATGAGGTTTTTTTATTACAACCTAGGTGGCTTAATTGTTTATCCTTTAGTTAAGAGCGCTGAAATTTTGTCTGAGAGATGGCAAGTAGTGGCCAGCGCCACATCACCTCCCGCGCCTATGCTTTGCACAACTCTAATATGAGTATTTCCCTCTTGGAATCAAGTCACCGTTTAATCAGTTTTGGGATACGTCTAATAGAGAGCGGGAGGTCATATAAATAAAAACTTTATTTTTATTGAAATGGTTGTTCTAGCCCAAATGATGATTAATTGTGGTCAAACTTATTATTACTTAAGGCATAATTATAACTGTATGTTAAATATAGTACTGTATATATATATATATTATATATAGATATATATAATATAATATATATATTATTATAATATATATATATTATAATATAAATAATATTATTAATTATATATAATTAATATATATATCTATTATTTATAATTATATAATATTATATATATAATTATATATTATAATTAATATATAATAATATATATATATAATATATTATATGATAATTAATTATATATAATATTATATATATATATATAATATATATATATATAATAAATTTAATAATATATTAATTATATAGGTTTATATATATATATTATATACTTATATTATAATTATTATATATATTATATATACTATATATTATATATATATATATATATATATATATATATATATAATATATATATATATTTATTAATATATTATATATATATATCATTTTAATTTATTGTTATTATTATGAACTATTAATATTTGTTATTTCCACCTCACACTATATATATGCCGTATGTATCAGTGTAGCATATCGATTTTTGATTATACTATAGATATACGTGATTATAGTATATTATCGAGTATTATAGCGCTAATATATATAAATATATATTGACATATATTTATGAATATATATATATATATATATATATTAAATATATATTAAAAGTTAATTATATATCTATATATTTGTAGTTGGTTTCAATAAGTTAAATACTAACTTATAATATATAAATAACATTGAGCCTTATTATAATAATATAAAACTGAGTAATATTTTGTGAGAGTATTGATTATAAGTCCTTGGGTAATATATTTATGTTATAGAGTAGTAATTATAACGTGAAAAAGTTTGACCTATGAGTCACATATATAGTCACAATT
>JABUQX010062234.1:0-10000 GCA_015478945.1 Trachelipus rathkii
GTTGTGCTTCGTTCAGTTATAATGTTTGGGTGTTTAACGTTTCATTTATCGTGAGAGCACTTTAAGTTTTCATTTATACTTCATATATATATATATATATATATATATATATATATATATATATATATATATATATATATATATATATATACAACTATATACTACACCTCTATATATATATATATATATATATATATATATATATATATATATATATATATATAACACATACATATATATATTATATATATATATATATATATATATATATATATATATATATACATATATATACTATATATATATATAACAATAACCTTATATATGTATATATATTTATCTATCTTTATATATATATATATATATATATATGTCATATATATATAATATATGTAGCTTAATATATGTAATATAATATAACATATATATAACAATAATATATATATCTAATAATCAGCCATGTAATATATATATATATAATAATATGTAATAATATATGTATATATGTATATATATATATCTTTCTTTATATATATCACATATATATATATATGTATGCTATATATGTATATGTATATATAACATATAATATATATATTTATACTATATATATATATATATATATATATATATATATCTTAATATATATATATATAATATAATAATAACAATAATAATAATAATATATAATAACTATGTACTATATAATATCTTCCATATATATATATATATATATGTCTCATTATATAATATATATATAATAATATAACATATATATATAACAACTATATATAATATCATATCATATCTACCTATATATATATATCATATTATAATACTTTTACTTTTTTTGTAGACTGGTTCTCAAACATTAGAGAATGCCATCGATTGGGTTGTTTCAACAGCTTCGAGTGAAGGATTCACAGCCTACACTGAAGATGTAACTGCTCCTTACTTTGAAAGGTAAAATATTTCATTCTGAAAATAATTTATTTTTTTTGTACGAATAGGTATTTTGTTCTCAATAGTATTTAAATTTATTAAAGTAATATCTTCTATATTTATAGGTTTATTAGTTACACTACGCTTAGTTTTCATTACAGACACTAGAGGTTATGCCAAGGTAAAATTGAATGACCAGAAAATGAACCCTATCATTAAACTGCTAAGCTAAGATTTAAAGTTTGAGACAGCCACGTATTTATTCTTTTATTTGTATCCCACGACATTTCACTTGATTCCTCGCTTCCTGTTGCTGTTTTTCACTTTTTTTGTCATCAATCTTAATAACGAATAATAACAAGACATAGAAATTTCCCACTTCTTGAATCTATCTATCTATCTATCTATCTATCTATCTATCTATCTATCTATCTATCTATCTATCTATCTATCTATCTATCTATCTATCTATCTATCTATTACACCCCTCATCTCTATCTGCTCTATCCATATCTGTATCTGTCATCTATCTATCTATCTATCTATCTATCATCTATCTATCTATCTATCTATCTATCTATCTATCTATCTATCTATCTATCTATCTATCTATCTATCTATCCATCCATCTATCTATTAACAGAACTGACTACCACAAGAGCAGGTTGTACTGCCCGTTGATCGTAAATTTTGAATCGCTTTTGATATATTAAACAAACTTACTATTTTCATTTATAATTTTAAGGTGAGGTTCTCATAAGAATGAAAATTAGTGATTTTCCTCAATTTTGAAAGTGATCACTAATGATAATTCTGGTTATTACGTGCATTCCAATTAATAATGTGCTACTTGAATAAAAATGTCAAATAGAGAAATTCGAATATAATTCAAATGTATAAATTCAAATATATAAAGAGGAGATGGGGGATTGATAAGCGATATGCACGACATTTTGGATTTAATAGATACTGCTTATCAAAAGGGTAAAAGTTTTGCCTAAATTTGTTGCAGAGTCATACAGATATCTTAATCAAGTAAATAGATTTGAAATTAATAGCTGAGAACTCAACAATATAGTTGATGAAGTCGCAAAGTTAAAATAAATGATTAATCAAGTAAAAAACCAGAGATTAATAAAAAAAAAACATTTAATATGGTTAGTATTAAACAAAGCGTATTTGAAACTCAAAGTGAAATAAGAAAATTTAGTAAAGTAAATTTTAAAGAAGTTTTGAATTCTGATAGTTGTATATATTGAATTATGAATTTCTGGATCAAAATTTGGTTCGAACTTTGGACCTTCAGCATCTACTGTTTATTGTTATGTGTGTTGAATCTGATGAGGTTGGTTCTGTTAAAAAAAAAAAACTGCAACTTACATGAAAATAGTTGGGCTGAGATGAGCTCGAATTCTTATAATATGAAAGGAAATAATGTATAATAAAATAAATTGATGATGTTAAGAAAATTCCTTTAAAATTAAATAACTTAGAAGCTAAAGAAATAGATATAAGTCTGTAAGAAAGTAAAAGATTATATTTAAAGTCACGACAGAGTAAACAAATAATATATGTACTAAATATTTAAAATCTGATGGCAACCTAAGAGGTGCAGAAACTCCTATCTATTTTCATATTGGTAGTTGTGACTTGAGGGCTACAAACGTTGAAGAGTTTATCCAGGAAATCTTGAATGTGGATTTGTTTACCGTTGAAGACTTGAAATGCAGGAATTCTTATGCTAAATCTTTTTAAAATTGTATTTGAAGCAGTGTTTAAGGAAAATCTTTTGAGTATGAATTTCTTCGTTACGAAAATAATAATTATGTAGAAAATTTTTAATTAAAGAAAAGAATGGCTACAATAATTAATTCACGCAAAGTTTTAAATGTAGTAGTCTCATTCAATTGTAATTTCTTTAAGAGTAATTTGGAAGTTTTAAAGGTACTAATTCACACACCGATATATTATATTATATATATATATATATTGAGTTTTCGTAGTTACTCGGCTATACATGTACTATCCATTATATACTACAGCCTATATACCGTGTGAATCACTCCATTTTCTATATTATATTATTACTTACATTAACTTACTCCCCTACTATATATACTTACCTTACTACACTCTTACTATATACTTACTCTTATATACTATTTACTATCTATTATATTTCTATTATTTTATATACCTATAATATTTTTTAATAATCTATCTATATATATTAATATTATACTTATATATATATATTTACATATACTACTATTATCTTATCTATATTATATATTTATACTATATATATCTTAAGTTATCACATTATTATATTATATTAATATATCTATTTATTGATTATTTTTCTATTTATCATATTCTCTTTTAATATTATACTTATTTATATTTATATATATTACTAGTATATATAATCTTCACGTAACTCCCGTCGCTATAGTCATATAGTATAACTGGGCTTATCGATAGGTGATATCGTATTAACCTCAGTATTTAATATACCTATATCCAATGTTCAATTATACCCACCTATATATAGTTCTCAACTACGGGCTTAGTCCAATATATTGGTTTATCTAGCCCTCAACCTTAATACAAATAATCATTGGTGTAGTCCCAGTGAGCGCTTGTTGTGCTTTTCTATATTAAGACTGAGCATTGATGACGCGTAAAGCATAAATACTAGTGAAAAATTTAATTAATAATTCTTACTCAATTTTTACTTATAAATAAGATTATGTTATCCTTACTTTTACACATTTTATTTAAAAAGAAAGTTCCATTGCTCTCTATTCTTTTGATTGAGCTAAACATTTAATATCAAGTCTTTCTTGCCCTCATGGTGTTCCTTAGAAAGAGTTTTAATGCCTTTTTAAATAAGTGAAACCAGGGCTCTGACCTTTTGCACGACGTGTATTACAATTCTTAGAATCAATGTGATTATTAAATATCTTTTAATAGTACTTATTCAACATCTCAGTTTTACTAAAAGTGCTATTTCATAGTGATTTCTTATGTAATAATAAATCTTGAAGTAAAGCTACGGCTTACCAATATATTGAATGACAATATTTCTTCTTAGGCTTATATTATAGATCAGTTCTAGTTTTATAGTTATCTTTATGTCAATTTTGAAGTGTACTACTTTTTAAACAGGATTTCATTTACCACTTTTTACTCAGGAAGAGTAAATGAAATCATTACTGAGGAAACATTTCGGAGAATACGTGGCAAACACAATCTTATAATGTCCTGAGAATTGTTAATATTTCTTATTTCATTATTTTCTGATAAATAGATTGACGAGATTTTGTTGAATAGAGGGATTCTGGCAGTGTAGTAGTCTTGTATAAAGGAGTTGGGATTTGATTAATTAGTTAAACGTCAGATAATAAGAGCAAGGTTTATGTTATTGTGAGTGCGGAAAGACAATGTCCTCGGATTGCGATGGTGTTGCCATTCGGTATAGGTGATGCAACTGGGACAAGTGTCTGAGTTTAAATTACTTTAGGAATACATTATATGCTCGTAATGAATAAGGGAACGTGATGACGGAGAGTGTAGTTAATCTAAAGTGATGTCGAATTTGGTTCGGAACTAGGTAGACTCGTGCTATCTAAACTCCTGGTGGATTAGTTAAAATCATGAGACTAAGTGCTTGAGTTATGCGCTAGGACCTATGGCATGAGTGGTAATGTTGTTACCTTGTTAAATCAGTACAAGTAGTCGAAACTATTAGACGTCTGGAATAAGATTAGTTATAATACAGATCTTCTATATAGTAACAATGATGTTTACGGATATATTAGTGGCAATCTCAGTAGGGTGTGTTATGTTATTGTGGGTACGAAATTGATTAAAATGAGGAATGATATTACGTATGTAGGGGGGTTGTGTGTGTGTGATAGAAAGGAGTAAAATGCAGAGAAATAAAACGAGAGCTACTAATTGAGTCATGTGTTTGGTCATCTCAGTGATAAAGGACTATGTGATGATAAATGTCTGGCCCTTCGTAAACACCGGGTGTAATACGTGGTGAGTGTGGTGGGGAATCGCCGGCTGGGAGACGAAGAGAAAGTGGATTGAAGCAGCATCATCGCGAAATGCCCTGCAAGACTGAGAGCGCAATGTCTGAAGTCCCTTGTTCCGTAGCGCTAAAGATAGAATGGTGCATAATTAAGCGAGTCCGATACCCTAGGCGGGGTTCTTGTAAGAGGGTATCGGATTGTTTGGTAATTTGTTCAACGGGATAGCAACCCTCAACATTTGACTTAGGAGATTAATTGCCCACAGTGACGGGTCACGCTCGCAGTACCCCTTGAATGCCCTTGGTGGATTTTTCTGACATCTCGCGGCACGACGGTTTTCCTCACCCTTAAAGGTTAATATCAAGGCGAGGCTCGGTAACGGCTGGGCTTTCCTTTCGACTTACGTCGGCATTTTCTACTACTATTCTGTTTCCGCCGTGTGTGTTACACACCTATTACGACCCTAATTCACTGGTTCACGCAGGCACAACACATACCATAATCACATTCAATCAATAATACATCACACTCCAATAACTCACATAATAATAATAATAATCTATATATCTATCCAACTCGCGATAATCCTAATAATAAAAATAATAATAATAAATGAATAATAAACTAATAATTACATAAAAATACACAAATTTACATAATCAACATCAATAATCAAATAATAATTAATCTACTTTTGCAATTTAATCACATCCATCCCATAATAATAATAAATCAATCACATCAAATAATCCACTACGTTAATCATATCAGGCAACTCAATAATCACCTCATGATAGATATACATAATAATAAAAGGATTAATGCCAACTTATAATAATTAATTAATACAATTAATAATATAATGACATACATAAATAATTCTAATTACATCAACTAATTATAACTCATATCTCTCTATATATTCTCACATCGTACTAACTATCCACTTATCTTACTAATATATATATATACTATACCCTCTAATTAATTACTATAATAACTACACTTATACTACTATTCATACCTCGATCTATTTAGAAAGTTATACAGGAACCTGTGGAAATAACCACAGTTACTATATATACTAATAATATATATGTTATATTATATATATATACTAGTATATACCTATACCCCCCCCCGGCTCCACTACTAGCTACTTATATATATACTATATATAGGCTTATTATTTAATTTACTATCACTTTGGGAATAATATATCAGCTTTATGGGGTGGTTATTATTTTGGACTTAACCTTACTTTGATGACCTTTAATCTACCGCAATATATTTATCATAAGACTTTTCATACCTATATACTACACTGCCGTATACGCTTACTCTTGTTGTCTTCATCACTCACTCTACACCTATGATTTACCTACTTAGGTATATACGCTAATAGTACATACCTATATCCGCGTATTCCAAGACAAGTGACCACCGGCCCCCTAGTATGAGTATGCTCACCCACTCGGGTTCCTACGCCTTAATACGCCGGTAAGTAGCCTAGCAGGCGCAATTATACCCGCGTTTCACCTTGTTCTACACAATGCACACGTAGTGTGACGCTAGCAGCGCCTTCCCCCCGCACGCTCTGCAATATTTCTATTGTATAAGTCTATATTATATCTTTTTACTTTCCTTTATTATTACATTTTTTTATACTATATTTTCTAGTCACATACTAACTAACTAATACATATGTACCTCTATTACCATAGTACTCACTTTTCTTTATAACTTATCCTACCCTATCACTTATTCCTAGTTGGGGCTATATATATATCCATGTACTCTTCTAGTAACGTACCTTTACCTTATCTACAACTTTATCCTATACTATCATATTTAAATTTATATATTATCTAGTACTCACCCATATTAGTGAGTAGCGACTATTATAACATATTCACCTATCTATTACCTTTAACCGCTATATCACTCATATCCACTACAGTTTATATCTAGTCAACTCACACTGTACGGATGTATTTACTACTATACGGCATCTGTAATATAGATGGCCATGCCGTATGAGTCTATTATGAGTGATTTTCCTGTTTCTATATATACTGCTTCCTCTCACTAGTTTTCTGCTTTTACCTATTCACTATATTTTATATATATTAACATATTATATATCTACCTTATATAGAGTACTATATCGTCACCACTCTATAACAGTAAGGTGTTACTCAGTAGGTTATACGCCTGTACACGAGGCCTATGTATCCGTAGTACTATTGTTTATTTTAATTACATACCCTGCTTTACTGTGAGCTTTTAATCATGTACATTGTTTTATACTTATAGTATTAAACTTACATGAAATATATTCTCTTCCTTCATCTCAGTGCGCATTCTACTTAGTGTTTAATTATGCTTATACTTATACGAGGATTTATCACAGCACGAAGATTATACTGTAAATAAACACTCTTACCAAGCAGATACGACATCTTTGCTGGTGTATATAGTCTTACTTTTTTGATAATCTGATGAAGAACACTCACATTGTGAGAGAACTAAGTTTTCTTCACGCCAGATATGGCTAATTGTAACACACTGTGTGAATTAGCCACATTTACTCATATATTATCATTACTCATCGTTCAGTCCTTTATACAGCGTCAGATGACCAGACTTCTTATACGTCAAGGAAGAGTTGCATCATCAATGTTGCAACGCGTATGGAACAATCGACAAAGCTTACAACACTACAGTGCCTGGGCTATACGCAGTATTAACATATATAGTTTTTATACAATGGGTTTTTTCACTATATATATTTAATACTATTACTGGTTTTCCTTTATTATTATAGCTATCCTTATCCTTCTATGATTTCCTGTTTTATTCACTACTCACTCGTTAATTCAATATCACTTTAACCTCCTATATTAACTACGCCTACCTCATCATCTCGCGTGTTCCTCTAACCCTACTATACTCACGTAGGTAATTGTGAGGTTACTTAGCTTTTGTCGTTTATTATACATCAGTGTTATACTATATACCTATGCTTTTCTATATCAATTATATTATTATTACTACTCATTATATACTCATTCCGCTCTGCTTTTCTAGCTGCTTCTACTCTCTATTATTATTACTTACCCTTATCTTTATTATTATGATTTTACTTACTGTTACTTTTCTTCTCAGCTAAGTCATTATCTACCTCTTTACTATTTATTACTTATCTTCTTTTTTCACTTCTACTTTTTTTTTTTCTATTATATTTATACTCTTATTTTATTTTGTTTTTTCATTTTTAAATTATTTATTGTATTTGTTTCATTGTTCTGTTTTTATATTACTTTACTGCTTTATATTACTTATATCTCTCCTTCTTTTTTATTATCATATTTACTTACGTCGTTATGTAGTTCTATCTACTAATAGCTCATCTATTATTATATATGTTGATATGTAACTTTATATCTTTTGCTTTCACTACTACAACCCCCCCCTATCTATTATGCTACCATATCGTTAATATATTTACTCACCATCTTATATAGTATATACTACTTCACCCTACTACTACTAGTCATTCCTATACTCCTATATCTTTATCCGCTCTCTAGTATATATACTATACACTACTCCATACTCCTATATTTATACATATTATATATATATATATGATATATTATATATATATAATAATGTACTTACCTATTATATTTTATGTATCGGTAGGGGCTCTGCGGGGTATTACGGTCTTTGCTTGAGAGTCACGGCTATACTCGGTTGGTTTCTCCTTGTTCTTGCTCCCACATTTTTTGGGTTGGTAAGTAAATATAAGTTAATACTAAGATTGGGGCTATTAGATACTAGCAATCGGGTATATTGTCATTACTTACATTAATTCAGGCAAAATACATATAATTTATAGATGTTAAGAATATTGCATATTAATCGCAATTGGAAGTATGTATAATAAAGAAAGAACGATTATAGTTAAGATTAAAGCAATTAACTGGCCTTTTCTGCCCTGATGGGCGAATGTGGCTGGTTCGAGATAAGCCACCAGAAAAAGGCAGACGTATGAGCTCAGTCATGATGGATACTATACTATCAATTATATGACTCGTGATCAAATGCCACTTTAACGATAGTGCTTGTTAACTAATCCTTACACCAAAGTTTGACGAATCCTCTCAACTCCAAATATAAGACTGAATATTATGAATTCCACGAACAAATAATATATATTATATTAAAATCGACAAACCGAGGCTCCTCAAAAGGCGACATCACACAGTGTATGTCTCTAACCTGTCACTTATATATGATTAACCCTGCGTTATCTTTAATATTTTAGATGTTTAAATTTTATTTTTTATTTTTTTATAATAGTCATCACATACCTTACGGGCATATCCCTATTCAAAGATGGGAACTTCTCTAGGTAGGTAGTTTCTACCTAGGATCCGAACTAGGATTCGTAACCCGCGACTAGCCCCATGCGACTCCCCGTCGCTCTACCGTTTGAAGCCAAGGTAGCGGTTTAATTAAATATTGCATATTAATCGCAATTAGAAGGAAGCTCGGTTGCTTTATAACTTCGTTCTTGAATCCAACTTTTTTTGGGTGGAGATAGCTCAGTTGAATAGCAATCGGTATATTGTCCTCATCGCAACAGGCGGTGGTTCAATCCAGGAAGGCAGTAATTTTCTTTACTTCTCATTATATGTTCTTTCTATATTTACATCTTCTAATTGCGATTAAAATGCAATATTTAACATCTAAATATAAAGAACGAGGGATAGGACAGGCTGGACACCTGGTGATGTCGCCTTGAAGGGAGCTCTGGGGTGGCGGTGCTTTATAACTGTTCTTGAATCCAACTTTTTGGGTTGGAGGATAGCTCAGTTGTATAGCATCGGGTATATTGTCTCCATTCGCAACAGGCGGTGGTTCAATCCCAGAGAAGGCAGTAATTTCTTAATCTTCCCATTATTGTTCTTTTCTTTATATAATATATATATATATATATTATATAT